>JANIIA010050204.1:0-11392 GCA_027478495.1 Erythroxylum alaternifolium
TACATATTATGCATGTGCATATATGCATGTATGCATATGTCACTGTTCACTTATACACTAGGTGAGGGGATGTTACATCATGGCCCTGCAAGCCACGATCGTGGGCCATATCTAAGCCTTTTGTCATGATCGTGGAAATCAAGCCACGATCGTAGGCCATGGCTTGGGCTTCTATCATGATCGTCGCTCCTGGGCCTCTATCACGATTGTGGCTCCTAGGCTTCTGTCACGATCATGGCATGTCAGCCACAATTGTGGGCTGACTCCAGTGCTTCTGTCAGGAGCATGACCTATTGTGCTACAATTGTGGGCCATTGTTTCAGCCCGAGTGCCTCTGAAACTTCTCTATTCTTCGATGTTGACCGTAAAATACTAACAAACATATCAAGGTACCTCAAAGACATAATAATTAAGCTCAGAGACTTGACTAACCTATAAAAGCACTTAAACATAATTATTAACAAACTACACAATTCTAACTTAAACATATACTAAACGATTAAGTTAAGACATCAATACATGTTAAACTAAGCCCTAAAATATGATGCAGTTCACACTTATTAAGACCTTTGCTGAGAACACAACTTATTAACACACCTTTGGTGGGGAAAAGTCTATTGGCATGATCGTTGGGCACCTTTGCTAAGAAAACATTCTATTAGGACACCATTGGTCAAGAAAATATCCTGTTGACATGGCCATTGGGCACCTTGGATGAGAAAATAGCCTATTGGCACTCCTTTGGTAGGAAAAATAGTGCGTTGGCACATCTTCAGTTGGAAAAATTGCTCGTTAACATGTTATTGGGTTCTATTGGTGAGAAAATAGTCTATTAACACACCTTCATTAGGAAAAATAGCCAATTGACATAGTCACTGAGAACCTTCAGTGAGAAAAAATCCTATTGGTACACTTACGATAAGGAAAACAACCCATTGCATACCTTCGTTGGGAAAAACATATCGTTGGTATGGCTGCTAAGCATCTTCGGTAAAAAAACATCACACTAGCACATCTTCAGTAGGGAAAATAGTCTTTTACACATCTTTAGTGGGAAAAACAACCCTGTGGCATGGTTGCTTGGAAGCTTCGAGGAGAAAACAACTTGTTGCCACAGTCACTAGGCACCTTCGAGGAGAAAACAACCCGTTCATAGGATCGTCAGGTACCTTCGATGATGAAGTAGCCTTTTGGCACATTTTTGGAGTGGAATATTTGACACATTCATTGGTCACCTTTGCTATGAAAATAGCCTATTGGCACATCTTCAATAGGAAAAACAACCCGTTGGCACAATCGTTGGGCAACTTTAGTGGAGAAAACAGCATGTTGGCACGTTCACTAAGCACTTTCGATGAGAAAATAGCTCATTGGAACAGTTGTTGGGCACCTTTAGTGAGAAAATTGCTCATTGGCATGGTCGTGTTGCACCTTTGGTGGAGAAAATACCTCATTGGCACAGTCGAGGACATCCTTTGTTAATAAAAGAGTCTATTGGCATATCATCGGTGGATCATTGACATGGTCACTTAACACCTTTGCTAAGAAAATAGCCCTTTTACAAGCATTCGATGGGGAAAAAGCCCGTTTTCATGATCGTTGGCCACCTTCGTTGCAGTTGCACATTTGCTAGGTTCCTTCGGTGAGAAAACAACTTATTGGACACCTTTAATGGGGAAAACAGTCAGTTGACACACCGTCAGTGGGGAAAACAATTGGTTGGCACACCTTCGATTGGAAAAATAGCTTATTGGCATGGTCATGAGGCATGTTTGATGAGAAAATAGCCCTTTGGCAAAACTTTAGTGGGAAAACCAGCCCGTTGGCATGGTCGTTGGGCACCTCCGCTATGAAAACAGCCCATTGCATACCTTTAGTAGGAAAAATAGCTCGTTGGCAAGTTTGCTAGGCATCTTTGGTGAAGAAAATAGCTAGTTGGCATGTTTGTTGGGCACCTTTAGTTAAGAAAATAGCTAGTTCGCATGTTTATTAGGCACTCTGGTGACAAAACAACCCATTGACATATCTTCAATGAGAAAAAAAAGCCCGTTAGATTAGGCACCTTTAATGCAAAAATAGTTTGTTAGTACACCTTTGGTGGGGAAACATCCTTTTGGTACACATTTAGTGGGAAAACAAGCCATTGACACAGTTGTTGGGCACCTTTGGTGAGAAAACAACCTATTAGAACACCTTCAGTGGGAAAACAACCCATTGGCACAGCTTCAATTAGAAAATTAGCTCATTGGTAGGGTCATTGGGCATCGCTTGTGATAAATCAACTTGTTAGCGCACCTTCAATATAGAAAACAACTTGTTGGTGATGTTGGACACTTTTAATGAGAAAACAACCCGTTGCTACACATTCTGTAGGGAAAAGAGCCCGTTAGCATACCTTCATTGGGAAAAATAACCTATTGGCATGGTCAATGCGCCACTTCAGTGAGAAAACAACCTGGCACTTTTAGTTTGAGAAATAATTTGTTAGCATGGTCGTTGGACCCCTTTGACGAGAAAATAGCTGGCTAGTACACGTTCAATGGGTAAAATAGCTTTGTTGCACGCAAAAGTTGGAAAAACAACCCTTTGGCATGGTTAGTGGGCATCTTATGTGAAAAATAGCCTGTTTGTTTGGTCACTCAGTATCTTCAGCAGAGAAACAGCCTGTTAGCACACCTTCGTGGAAAAAATAGCTTGTTAGCATGGCATTAGGCATCTTCGGTGAGAAAATAGCCCATTGACACAGTCACTAGATAGCTTTAGTTAGAAAACAACCTATTGGCATACCTTTACTGGGGAAAAAAGCCTGTTGGCACGGTTATTGGGTAGCTTCACTAAGAAAATAACCTTTTGGCACATATTTAGTGGGAAAAATAGCCCGTTGTCAAAGTTTCTGGGCACCTTTAGTGGAGAAAACAACCCGTTGGCACACCTTTAATAGGAAAAACAACTCATTGGCACAATAACTAGGCACCTTCTGTGAGAAAATAGCCCGTGGCATGTCTTCAATAGGTAAAATAGCCCATTGACATGGTTATCATGTTTAGGGAGAAAGTAGCCCGTGGCATGTCTTCGATCAGAATGCACTCTTAAGTTATGATGCCTCTTTATGTTCCTCAAATGCATAACACACATTGGTGAGTGACTTAATCTAGAATTTCTTTCTTACATTTAGCCATGACTTGTATACGCAATTCGTGACCTAGCATCAATATAATATTACCTCTTAATAAAATTCCTTCAAATTTTGAAACTTATCTTCACATGAAATTCCTTTTTCTAAATCATTTTTCAATAATAATTAGTTTATTCACAACTTTGCTAACTTAACCATACATCAAACCATCCATTTTACACTATCAAGATTCACATCTACTTATATTACTACAATTGAAACTTTTAATAGGGGTTCTTCACAAAATAATTGTTCTTGTATACTTCGGAATTATAAATATTTCCTTTATCATTTTCTCTACTTATAAACAAAATTCAATAATATTTTTCTTGTACTTCTTATGCCTCACATAGACTCCTTAGTTTTTAAATCTCAAATCCATAATCATTAGTGAACTACTTATTATACCTTTATCATTTCTCATCATACTCCTTAGAAGCAAATCAATCATTTAAGATTATACTGTAAGACATTAACTTAATGTCCTATTCACATTAAAAACCATTCAATTACCTCAGAGTTTAAATTTTCCTATCTCATAATCCGATTTTAAGCTTATCAAACCTCAATCTCTTCAAACAAGGAGTACACCTCATTCTTCCACTCTGCAACTTTAATGTTCAATAAAAATATCTTCACTTGTCTATTTCTAATACTACAAAACACTTATGTGATTTCAGGTACCTTAAAACTCAATCTAGGACTTTATTAGTTACTAAAGATTTTTTTTATTTCTAATGAGACAATTCTCCATTATGGATCAAAGCTTATCACTTTACCATGAGACAATTTGCTTAAAATTTTACCACCATTTTCACTTATCTGATTTTCAAGAAATAAAATAATTGACTTACATCAAAAGAAACTTAAAATAATGAATGTTCAATACTTATAATTTGTATACTAGCATACGCACAATTGAAAGCTTGCATTAAACCGATCATTGGTCCCAAAAATATTATTCAATCATCAATCTTGATTAAAGATTCCATCACAATGTCATCCATAGAATTAATTTGTACAAATCCATAAATCACTTTGTAATCAAAAATAGACTTAACCTTAAACACGATTTTATGCTAAAAAATATTTATTTTAATCAATCACTCTATAAGGTCATAAAATTTAAAGATATCAAAAATCAGTTACCAATGTCTCATATCAATAATTAATCCTCAACTAATTCAACCGTAATAAGCAATTTCAGCCTCTAGATATATTAACAAAATTACTTTTCCAGTATTAAAATGCTAAATAATTATCTAGTCATAAAAACTAAATAACTTATATATAAAATTCTTAGCACTTTTCTAGCTATCATGGCTTATATGATAAGAGATGGGGGCATCCTATATTTCCCATAGAATGCTATATCTAACGTCCCTTATATACCAATCCTAACTTCCTTTAGACGCAATCCACATCGATAGAATGCACTATTAGTCAATTCCCTTCCTAGTATGACTTCATAGTCATGGATATCTCATAAGATCAACTCATTAAAGAGCTTTTAAGTCTAAATACTATGTAACTACCACTATGAACATTCTATGTTATTGGCGTAGCATTAGTGGAAGTAGTTATTATCATATAGCACTCTAACATCTCCATCTTCACACTAATCTAAATTATATTTTAGCATATATAAGTGCATGGTTTTGGGATTGATCTAAGTATATTCATAATTATCGAAACTATAATCATACCTATCACCATACCAAATGTATCCTCAGTAGTTTGTTAGGTTACTCAATTAACCCAGCCAATGAAAGTGATCTCCTTCCATATTAGCTACACCTTGGTATTGAGCTCTCAGTGTTTCGAGATTCTTTGGACATTATTGGTGCTCTAACTAACTTCTGAATGGATGATATTCCTCGTCTCATCTTTCCATCAACAAACCATTTAAATTTACTATTACTTTACCCCTATCCAATGAAGTTAGGGCTCTTTTGGGATCTCTACTCTCATCGAACAGTTTTGCACCTAATTTACAAATATGCTCGATCAGACTTTGCAGTTGGTGCATCACCACTTCCTATATCTGTGTTGTTCTCTCAAGGTAAAAACCAAATTCCATCGACGATTTTTCCATTCTTAATTGTTCTAGACAGGTTTGATTTATAAAGGAAAACATTTACATAACCATCCTGTTCTTGGCCTCCCGAGTTGAAGATACTTCAAGTGCTAGAGCCACTGGTGTGACTTTGGGACACCTAAGGTTTTTTCGGTGCATTATGCTATAAATTTAAAGATAAACTATATAACACTGGAAATTTTGTTTTAAAATTATATGCATGAAAATTTACAAAACTTTCTGGGTTGCTTGTTCACAAAAACAACATAAAACACACTATGAAATGATAACACGTATAAAGATAATCCTATTTCAAAACCTGCTCTGATATTAGCCGAAAGGACCCATCCTAGAGTTCGCCTTTCGAAACTTGAGTGGAGCCCTTCTGGTGACCCCACGGTAGCCCTCCAATTGATATCTAACTCAATTGAAGGGCTTTGCCAAGTTAAATTGTTCAATTGTTAAAAACCTTTTATACTTTAAAAGTTAAAAGCACGGAAAATATTAGGAACTTTTTTTATATAAAAATTCGACAGCATAACGACTGCTTTTCTAAGGTTCCTAAATTTTAAAAATCTGCATAACACATTTTAAAATACTTCTACTATTTCATATAGCATCTCAACTTCTGGAATGGGACCTCTGGTCCCCATCACAAGCAATCTCAACATTTTTAAAACGTCATTAAGGATCAAAGCCCTCGTAGTTTATTATGTAAAAGATATTTACTATCCTAAAAATATTAACAAGATCACACTTTTGAACCCTTTCTAAAATAATTTAGAACATATCACATACATAGAAAAAATAATATAAGCATAGCAGTACTCGACTAAGCAATTAATCCTGCAGCAGAGTCCTAATTACTGCAACACCTGCATGTATACTTAGGATGGTTTGTTTAAAAACATAAAAATAAGGGTGAGCTAAATGAGCTTAGTGAGTATTTTTCAGTTCACTAAAAGTTAAACTTTTCATAACAACTATTTAAGTTAAATTTTTCATAACAACATAACTTAAATAGTTTCATAAAATAATAAAGATCATATAAAATATTTTTCATAACAATCCATTTGTGCATCATCAAATATGGTAATAACATAACATTTCGTAAATCACAATTTCAATTTTTCTGAAATACTATTACGAAATACTTTTTGACAAAGAACTTATAATATACAAGTTTCCATTTTCCATTTTCCATTTTCTTTTTTATTTAAACAATAACTAGTGGTAGCAATAAGTTTTCTGAAAAGTTTTATACTGAAAATAAGCCAACAACTAGAATTGGCACCATACGGTGCCTCTCAAATTAATTTTAACATAAATAGTGTCAGCACTATTATTTTCACGAATTTTCTTACTCAGCCTACGACTAGTTTTTAACCATACGATACAGTAGGCCTGAAGTCACAAAGTTGGTTCTACATTGCTTACTCGCGACTGGTTAACCACTAGTTACAGAGTTGGCTCTATATCACTAACTAGCAATAGGTTAATTACTATAGATCGATAATTATGGAGCTGGTTCTACATCGCTTACCTACGAGTGGTTAATCACTATTTACAGAGCTAGTTCTACATCGCTTACCTGTCATTGGTTAATCGCTACAAATTGGTATAATAATATGTGTAAAGCCTAACAGTGTACCATAAGCAAAAGCAACTCATATTGTTTTAATTAATTTTATTTTCAAAATCAATTATGGGAGGATTCATAATCATTCAATTTAATGCATTATTTCAATGTAACTTCTAATCATACAAAATTTAACTTTTAATTTACAACCCATATATTGCTAAAGCATAATCTTATGCTAGCAGTATTCACTTGTAAAATATCATTTACATAAAAATCAACATAAACATTCATTTCATGATCAAATGAAAACCATTTGCATAAAATCAATTTAAAGTACACTCACAACTTGCTAGTTTCCTATTCACCACATCGAAATCCTTTAGTTGGTTTCGTTTTTTGATCCAAAAACCTAATACGAATACATTCAACTCCTTAATACATTTTCCAATCAAACACACCATAAACCATGTCAACCTCATTACTTTCCATAAGCACTCCATATACCAATTTTTTTCTCCAATTTACTTAACACTTCATTTGATAATTAAAATACCACAAATACACTTAATAACCATCCTTAATCACATTCACATGGTCATCACATAGTAATCATACTTTAAGGCTAAACTTAACATATTTTTCATTACACATTTCCAATTCAATTCCATTTGATTTCTAACACTTAAAACCAATCCAAATTCACTTTTATGACATTTTAATACACACATTTAAAGTATAAAATTTCATTAACAAATTTTTACATAATCAAGGACCCTTGGCCAATTTTCAACCAAAACGAATTCCAAATCAATTCTGTTTCATTTCTTTACTTCATTAGCTTCAAAATCATGCTATTAACATCATAAAACATCAAAGTAAAATTTTAGATCATGATACATTAAAACCCAAGTCATTGAAGAAAATTTATTTAGTCATTTCCATGGTTTTTCTACCATTTTTTCATCATTAAACTAACTTCCTAATGTCATTCATTAATCTTAAATCATCAAATGGAAAAATAAAACAGTTTACATAATAGATCTCACCGTTGACCAAGGTTCCACATGTTAGTTTTCTTAATTTTTCTCCTCCCAATTGCTTCCAATGCAATCAAACATTGATATCACATCAAAATGGTGCAATTTACACCATCAACACCAAATCTAGCCTATAACAACAAATCCAACTTTTCAACTAAACGAGTAAGCTTACCAACCTATTTTCTTCTTCTTCACTTAGATGGCCATGAGATCTTGTTGGATAAAACTCGTTGGATCACTTCTTTATGACTTAACCTAGCTCCATCTTCTCCTTTTTCTTTTCTTTTCTTTTCTCTCTCTCTTCCTTCTTTCTCCCATCAATGTCCGGCCACCCAAGTTTAAAGAAGATGAGCATTTTGCTTAGTTACAAGTTTACTCCTATTTTCATTAAGAATTTCTTATAATTACACCTTTATACAAAACTTTTCACACTTACACTTTAATCCCTACCACTTGCTACCATTTAATTGTTTACTTCTAATGACTCATCACCTTACACATTCATTCTTTTATTGATCATTAAGTATGACTCACCAATTCACTCACACCATTTTATGCAAAATGACCAAATTGCCCTAATGCATTTAATTCATCATCTAACTGAATTAAATCCTGAAAATATTCCACAACCATCTTATCATCAAATTGACTGTGAAGTACTCTAATTAGGATCGATAGTTATTGATTGGTTGTTTTTTAAAAAGTTTCAAATGGGTTTAAAATCCTCAATACCCATTATTTTCTAAAAAGGGAATTTTAAGTCCTAAACTTTCGGAACTCCTGAAATTCATCCGATCAGACTTATTTTTGATCCATTTTAGTATCATTAGACTCTAATACCTATTCCTAGTATTTTTTAAAATTTCAGGGTTTGGTCCCCAAAATCACTATTCAAGCGAAAATGCTATTCATCCAAATATACTATTCATCTAAAAATACTATTCATCGAAATTATTTGGATTTCATTCAAAATTTTCTTCTAAATCCTCAAAGCACATTTCAAGGCTTTTAAAGCTCATTCAGACTCATTCCACAACTTTTAGGAGTTTTCAAAAAAAATTTAAGAAATTTTCAGTCGAGTGCAGAATCATCTCTGGTCTATCCGTGATCTCCATTATAACCTTAATAATAAATTTAAATGCTTAAAATAATTTAGTATACTATAAATAGAGCATAATCTATAAAATGCATGTACAACGCATTTCACAGTGTAATAGTCGAACTAGGACATTATATTAGCTCGTTTGACACGCCCAATGCCTCTACTGTTTCACAACAAAATACTGTCTTAAATAATGCAAGCAGCTATATTAAGTTCACTAAAAAACTTATTGATATAATTAATGATTGCCACTAAATGAAAAATGTATTATGGCTTAATTAGAAACCATTTCTATGTTGGAATCTTTTCAATCTTAAATGATATTGTCCTTAAGTAAACTAAACCTTAGCTAGGATTTACTTCTAAAGTAAATGTCCATATGACCTTGAACTCAAATATCGACTTACACATAAAATAATGGATATCTTTAATACTTCACAAGTATCTGATGTTTCAAATACTAAACATCTTTAGTACATTATCTATGTACTTGGACTTAAAAAATAGGTGAACAACTTCCAATCTATCTCTATCGATCTAATTCTTATAGTTAAGTTGTTAACTTTTCATATCCATCTATAATTGTTCTCGAATAATTATGTTTTCAACAATTAAAAGTTGGAATTGTTGTTCTCTATGAGTAATATGTCTCTACATACTCCCACTGAAGAGGACAACTATATTCCCACTAACCTTCTTGTAAACATGATAAATTCACAATCATCTAAAAAACAAACTCTTTGAATTCATCAATAAAGTGAATCTTTCAATGTCTCGTAACCTTTCAACTATACATCAAATGTATCAATAAAGGCAATAATTCCAATTGGATGTATTGTTATAAGATTTGAATCTTTCAAATTTCATTTTATTCCCACTACTTATCTTAAGAACAATTCTCCTCTAAGTGTATATTAAAACAATTATTTTGTTCAATGAGTTTGTAAGAATATATCCAATCTTCTAGATATCTCATAATTTTTTATTATTTAATTTAGATTTACACTTATTGGATAATATTTGCTTCAACTAATCATCACATCCCTAAATCATTACCTTTAACTATTCCAAAGTCTTACTATTTCATATCTAATATGAAATTTTTCTAATTGATTTAAATGTAATATTCAAAGGTAAGTTGTTGTACTAGGCTTAAGTTGTAACATCCCGTTACCCATGTTGTTGGCCCCCGAAATTTTTTTAATATTTTTTATTGAATTAAGCATGATACTTCATGGAATAAGCATGAAATTTGAATTTTTTCCTTAGAATGAATTGAGGGCATTTTTGGCAAGTCACTTAAGTTTAAAAGGCATGAACCATAGGTACTAGACGAAGCAGAAGCACCAAATGAAGCATGCTCTAACGTCTAGGGAAAATCTGTATCGATCTAGGCTAAATTAGACAGAGTTGTCTTCTTGGAAGTTATAGATCTTCTTCTTAGCTTTCCAACCATATAAAGTTTGGAATTTTTGGCCTTCGGATGCAAAAGATATGGCCTTTAGACAAAGCATTAGTACCAGACGAAATGTAGGTTCCAGACGAAGTAGAAGCACTAGACAAAGCATGTTCTGACTTCTAGGTCAAATTTGTATTGATCTAGGCCGAATTAGACAGAGTTGTCTTCTTAGAAGTTGTAGCTCTTCTTCTTAGCTTTCCAACGACATAAAGCTTGGAATTTTTGTCCTTTGGATGCAAAAGATATGGTCTTCAGATGAAGTGCCAGACGAAGCAAAAGCACCAGACGAAGCGTCAGATGAAGCACTAGATGACGCATCAGACGAAGCGCCAAACGATGCGTCAGATGAAGCAGTAGACAAAAAGATAGATATGATAGTATTTTGACCATAACTTCATCGTCTGACCTCCAAATGAAGTGATTTTTGAACCAATAGATTTCTAACACATTTTTCTATCTCTCTAAAAAGAATTTGGTAGCCTTGGTGTTGATTTCAAAAAGATTAATGGAAAGGAAGTGAGGAAATCCATTGGAGTAGCATGACTTAGTTATGAGCATACTTTGGCTTTTAACCATATCTTGATCTGTATAATAGGAAACTATGGGATGTTATTAGAATGAAGATGAACCGATGATAGTAAATATAAGAGATTATTAAGAAATTAAAAAGTGTATTTCATGCTCATGCATTATATCATATGCACCTACATATGAATATTGAATTTTTTGCACACGAAAATAATAGTACATGCATTCATTGACAATTTCCGGGTATAATTGATTTATATATGTGAAAGATGATTTTTAGGAAAAATTTTTGAAATTTTGGGAACTTTTTGGACTAGGAAAAAAACCAAGTGACAAGACAATCGATAAATGAAAGTAGAATTAAGAGTCAAATGATAGTGGAAATTTTTATAAATGACTTTGGGATTTAATGACTTATGTCAATAAAAT
>JANIIA010050235.1:0-11391 GCA_027478495.1 Erythroxylum alaternifolium
CAAAGGACTAGTGTCTGGAGATCAAAGTCCTGTTAAAATTCATGAGCACAAGCTCGAATATGACGGAGACACAGAAACCGAGGACAAGTTCACTGATTCCGATGAAGAATATATTGAACTGGAACCTTCGTCGTTCGAAGAAGCGCAGTTTGAGGGTCATCTTGAACAAGAAGCCGCGGGCTCTGGAAAAGCGGAACGTGAGACGAAGCGTCTGGAAACCTGTCAAGTACCTAGCTTGCAAGAAAAAGAACGCAACTCCTCTAACGTGCACGACAGTGCAGATTTCTCATTAGAGCACGACGACTTAATAGAACAGCTTAAGATGGAACTAAGAAATGCAAGAAAAGGTGGTCTTCCTACAATTCTAGAAGAATCAGGGACAGAGGAATTGGAGAGTCCAAAGCTGATGCCAGAGCTTAAGCCACTCAAGATTGAAGAAAAGATTGATCACATGGAAGAGTTTCAAAAGGTTTACAAGGGCTATTTAGACAAGATGAAAAAATTGGACATCTTAAACTTTCAGACCATGCACACCACTGGTGAGTTTCATTAAACCAATGGCTCTCGTAGTTAAATCTCTTCCCATCCACAATTATCCATCAGGTTTCTATTTTCTACAGTTCTTACTCCTGATTGACCATTTTAAATTCATTATGCGTGAATTTTTATAAAATAGGATTTTCCGTCACCTTTTCATTAGCGGAATATCCTAATTGTATGTTCAACTTAAAGAACATTGGCATGTTAAAACTACTTAATTATATAATTATTGGTTGGATATGTCCCACCTGATAATGTTTCGGGTCTTCTTTTTCTTTTTAACTCAACTCGGAAGATCTTTTAAGAGAATTGGATTGCTTGGTCAGTCTCCATCTTCTTTATTCCCATACAATACTAATTTTACACCAATAATGTTCCTGAAAAGCTTGCATTATCTTTTCGCCACTCCCGAAATTCTAGATGGGTCAATTAGGTGGAATTCCATATCCAGGTCCTTTTTTTTTTTTTTAAAGCTTGTCTTTCCTTGTACCTTAGATCCACCAACTTACTTTCAATTTATGAAATCTCCACTTACTTTGTTTATTTTCTTTTCTTTTTCTTTAGTTCTCAATATATCATAATATCATAAACTACTTTTTTAGGCCTCATATTGAAAAGGATGAGGGTAAATTGAACTCTTGATCTTGAATATACTAACCTCGACTTTTTTCTTTTCTTATATATAATTATATTTTCAACTTATAGAATCCATGTTGTTGTATAATAAATATATTTTACTTATACAATTATTTCATATGAATAAATATATTTTTTAGTTATTTAAAAATTAATAAAAATAATACTTTTAAACTGTTGATCATCCCTTTATCATTGATGCATACCCTCATTCTACAAATTAACACAGGAAAAGTAAAAGCTAGAAATTTATGCACAAATTAGCAGTCCAGTTCTCTTGAATGACCTGTTTACGTGCTTTGCCTTGTTCAACTTGAAGGTTTATTTCAGCTGAAAGACGCAATTAAGACATATACAGTTCGAAAGTTTTCAATTCCAGCCAAAACATCGGGCATTCTACAGAACTTGTGGTCATGCAAGCCAGGAACTGCTGTTGTTGACCCAACAAAGAAAGTCGTTGCAGACATGTACAGGGAATTTGAGATGGTATATGTTGGACAGACTTGCCTATCCTGGGAGATTCTCCTCTGGCAATACTGTAAAGTCCAAGAGATGCAAATTCATGAATTTCAAGGCCTTCATCGATACAATCAAGTAGCCGGTGAATTCCAGTTATTTCAGGTACTTGTGCAAAGGTTTATAGAGAATGAGCCATTTCAAGGTCCCAGGGTTCAGAATTATGTCAAGAATCGATGCGTTCTTCGCAGTCTTCTCCAAGTTCCTGTCATTAAAGGTAAGTTAGTTTAACAAATTACCAAGAACCTTGAAGTGATTATGGACTATATATACTAAACGATGTTATTGCATTGCAGATGATAATTCTAGTGGTAGGGGGGAGAGAGGAGACGAAGAATATGCAATTACAAGTGAAACACTAATCAAAATCATCGAGGAGTCCATCAGGGTGTTCTGGGAATTTCTTCGTGCCGATAAGGATGAAAGTAATATGGCCTTACATGGTCGTCAGTATTTTCAGGACGATGTAAATTCGGAGCTTTTGATGGAAGTCCAAGTCAATCTTCAAAAGGTTTAATCTTGAAAGAACTCATCCATGCACATTTTTACCCTAAATGCTTGACATGCTAATAATCTGTTCCATGCTTGCAGAAAGAGAGAAAACTTAAAGACCTACTGAGGATTGGAAACTGCATAGTCAGAAAGTTCCAAAAGCATCAACAAGATCCACTGCACCAGAGTTTGCTAGTTGCGCAGGTCAATCTGAAATTGGTTTCAAGGGTCCTGAACATGTCCAAACTAACAACAGATCAACTAATATGGTGCCATGAGAAACTAGAGAAAGTAAATTTTCGTGATAGGAAAGCTTTTGTAGAACAGTCGTGCTTGCTGTTCCCATGCTGAGATGGTGGTTATTGTCACCGTATCTTCTTAGAATTTGTGAGATACATACTTTTTCAGCGGATTCTTTTGTATCTGCAGCTGTACATAAAAGTTTATCATCTTTGACACCTGCTAGCCAGCCGAAGATGTAAATTATTTATCCCCTGTACACTTCTATAAAGATATATATACTTCAAACTTTAGCTTTTGCCTTTGTTTTTGGGATCGGTTACTTTTCATTACCTGAGATGCCAATTTCGACTGGAGCACAACGTGTGCTTTTGCTGGAACGAAAGTCCAAGGCCATTTCTTATGTCTGATTCGTTAAATTCTGATTGTCATTGAAGCTATAAACATTTTGTTCTCATTCAATCCGTCATCTAATCTTTGCCTAAAACCATTCTTCGGGTTGATTAAAAGTATTGAAGAAGGATGAGGAGGACAGCAATGCTAACTGAAAACTTGGGATGTATTATGAAAAATTGAAACTGTTAAAAGTTTCACAAACTTTTCCGTAAACTCTTTTAGGCACGAACAAAATAAAATCAAGCAAAAACGAAATAATAAGAATGTTAGAAATTTGTTAACGCAATTCAGCTCTCTTTGCTTATGTCTGCGGGGCTCTTACCCAAATTAAATATTTCACTGAAATACAATAGATTTACTCAAGGCTTAACTGAGTCTACATCACTCACACTTGACACTATCTCTTGATCTCACTATCCGTAAAAGATTTTCATACCCGATAATACGATCGACTCGTGTTAACCTCGTCAGAGAATTTTTTTAACTATTTTCACTTAAAAACAATCAATAAAAATAACTCAAGTACTTAATTAATTAAGAACTAAATAGCAAAATACTTGAGATAAAAGAAAGACTTCCCTATGGTTTTATCGTCTTGAAATAATCCAGCTGAAACTCTTCACCATAGCTAATTCTTTCTTCACAAAAACATGTCACAGTGTTTTGTCAATTTATCACTAGTGCCCACTTCATGTAAATGACTTCATTGCTTCATCAACTCACACTCTCAGCCACGATTCTTTTGAACACCAACGATTCACTTCAATACATTCAATAATAATTAAAACGTCTGCAACACCAACCCTTGCTCACAAATCAATTTCACCGTGGCTCCAATCACACCCAACATTGTTCAGCTACGTTCCAAGATACAAACTGCCGCACTCACTCTAGCATCAAACAATTAATTCTACTCACTTCAATTTTCTCAAATAAAAAGGAATATGTATAGCACTAATACCTCAACACCTACTCACTACACCGTAGCATATATCCCTCAAAAGACACGTTTTTCAGCTATCTACATAACCTCTACCAAACACCTTATTTTTTGTTTATTAACGCTTAATGCACACCCAACTACTGTGACACACACGCATACGTTGGCAATTGGACTCCTACTGTAGATGAACTTCTGCTGTAGATAGAAGATGTGGGCAATACGCACTGTTGAGATTCTACCGTGGATGCAATCTATCAACCAATAAGAGTACCACAACAACACCACCACTTCAACAGCTTCATTAATTCTTTTACCACAACAGTAACATCCGAAATACAAAAACACAACACCCACTATCTTCTGTTTTCTTCCAAGCATTAACACCATAATTCCAATATCAACATGATAATAGTTGACTCTAATGTAATGTAGAATTCCTACAATTTATATCCTATATGTCCAATTAAAATGCCAAAACCAAAATACAAGATATATATAATATATCCTAACAATCTCTCCTTTTTTGGCATTTTGTCACAACTCTTGAACTCCACATTAATAATCATAATTGAACATATAAAGATAAGATTTGCAATGCTACCCCTCACTTTAACATATTACATAATCATAAGTCAACTTCAGTCAACAAAACACATCAGAAGAAGAAAATTACAGGCTTATCTGACCTGTTCTTCCCCTTTGAGACAATACAAGCCAAAAAGCCAAAATTAAGAAGCGTCAGGGAAACGAAGAACTCGCTGCTTTAAATTACGAAGAGCGTCAGCGGCTACTTGAACGATGCTTTCAATCTGTTCAATTTTAGCAAAAAGAGCTGCATGTCGGTTAATCGAAGTTGTCCCCATGGCATTCAAAGGACCTGAAGTGATATACGGCAAATCCACCACCTGTGGTTGCCGAAAGATCCTCAGAGATATATTCATTAATGCCACCAACTCAAGCATGCTTGACTCAATCCTGGGAACTTTATTGGCATACAAAAATTGTGAGATCAAGCATGGGAAATATAACAGAGAATGGGGCTTACTCTCAATAGCTAGCATTGCTTCAACAAAGAGACGGCCAAGGTTGAATCTCACGCCAGTGCCAATCGCATAAATCAACTTGGCCTGTGCCAAGTAAATAGTAACAACATGCGTGCTAGGCATCCAATTGGTCACAACCAATTTAAATAGCATAAAGTATTTTCGAGTTAACATAGACAATCGAAGAACAGAACTGGATGGCCATGCAGTCAGTTTACCACTAGTTAAGACCGTAGCGATCAACTCATTGGATATAGTCCACTCATCATCATAAAGCAAATCACCAATCAAGTTATCAAATTCCAGAAACAAATTAAACGAGTAGCATCAAAATGAACTACCCGACCCCGCACATAAATAACTCCATAAGACACAAAATCCACATTCAGAATATCATAAGTTAAGTTGCAATAAAATTCCTTTACCAGTTCGGAGTCATAATGCTTCGGGAGAAGTGAAGCTTGCAACAAAGTATGTTCTGACAGTAAAGTATGCAATCTATGTTGTTGAAACACATCCACGTTGATTGGCCAATCGAAAACAAACCCAACATCTTTAAGGGTAATCCATTTTTATTCTACTGTGGAATTGTAAAACTTGAACAAAATGGCATCATCCACTTTCAATCGGATAGAAGAACGATGGCGAGGTGGGCAAATGGTTTTCCGACATCGTATCTTTGTTCATTTCAAAGGAGCCGTAGGAGGCGCAGGTGATGGAGCAGATGCTGCGGGAGTTGCTTTGGAATCCGTATCAATTTTTTCAACCATTGATAAATTAACTTGTGTGACATCATAAAGTAGATCTGCTTTATCCTGGACGGAGGTGGTGTCAGGTATGTCAATAGGAGCTGCTGAGGAGGACCCAGCTCCAGTGAAACTTCTGCCAGATTTCGGATTCAATAGTAATCGACTTTAGCGTCTTGTTGGAGTAGCTGTTTGTTTATCAGAAACTGAAGCGACAACCTTCTCCTTGTTCTTTCCCATAGTTATCGATCACACTCAATGAAATTTCAACCATAATCAGTCAATTTCAACCAATTCCCACAGCACAGTACTATGAAACCCAGTCAAAATAACACAATGCAAATAACCCAGCCAATTGTGATAAAAGGAAGACACATGATAAATATAGATCTTCAATGTTGAAGCACAAAAGTCATAACAGTATCAGCTCCCAAATAAAATCAATTTCAACTTTGTGGGTATCTTGAGCAAACGCAATTAAACTTCACAAATAATTCGAATTTGAAACAAAAGAGGAGTAGTACTATGAGAGAAATTCCATTGACGAGATGGCGTTAAAATGGCAAACGAGCTGAAAATGAGCAAATGCAATTCACTATCTTCAATCTTCGTGGGAGAATGAAACACACAAGATGCAGGTGGAGATGTAGCAGGGGAGGCGATGCAGATGCAAGTTGAGAGGAGGGGCTGTCGTAGAGACAAAAGAAGGGAGGCAAACAATGGGCGATAATGACAAAATAAAACATGGTAGGGATTTTAAATCCCTTTAGCAAAACACAGCGTAACCTTTTTTCATCTTTTTTTTCAAGAAATAAAAGAACTAATAATGTAAGGCACAGAGTCCTTAAGCTCCTCTAAGAAGTTCAAACCTTACTGCATCAAGAGGTTTCGTGAAGATATCCGCCAACTGCTTTTCCATAGATACATATGATAGGATGACTGTTTTTCTTTCCATAATATCTCTGATGAAGTGATACCAAAGGTCAATGTGCTTTGTTCTTGAATGTTGAACTGGATTTTTGGATATGTCAATGGCACTCTTGTTATCACATAAGATGGTTAACATATTCTGATCAATCCCATAATCTTCTAACATCTGCTTCATCCAAAGAAGTTGTGAGCAATAACTACCTGGAGCGATGTACTCTGCCTCAACGGTTTATAGTGAGATTGAATTTTGCTTCTTGCTGTACCAAGAGATTAAATTGTTTCCTAGGAAGAAATAACCTCCTGAAGTGCTTTTTCGATCGTTTAAGTTTTTAGCCCAATCCACATCACTATATCCATCTAAATAAGATGTTGAGTCAGATGAATACCATATCCCAAAATTAGATGTTCTGCTTACAAACCTGATGATCCTCTTTACCGCTGTTAGATGTGTTTCCTTTAGGTTGGCTTGATAGCGAGCATATACCCCAATACTAAAACAAATATCTGGCCTACTTGCAGTCAAGTATAATAAGCCTCCAATCATACTTCGATATAAACTATCATCAACACTTTTTCCATTTTCATCTCTGTTTAATTTTGTTGAAATACTCATAGGTGTTTTTGCATGTCTGGCATTCTCGAGACCAAACTTCTTGATTATACTCTTGGCATATTTGGTTTGCAATATAAAATTCCATCTTTCGCTTGTTTAACTTACAAACCTAAAAATAAATTCAGCTCGCCTACCATACTCCTTTCAAATTCAAATGTCATCAGTTCAACAAATTCATTTACCATCTTTAAATGTGTAGCACCAAACACAATATCATCAACATAGATTTGAGCAATCACAAAATCATATTTGAACTTTTTAATAAACAAAGTTTTGTCGACGCTACCTTGTTTATAGCCTTGCCTAATGAGAAATTGTGTAAGCCTTTCGTACTAAGCTCTTGGTGCTTATTTGAGATTGTAAAGAACTTTCTTTAGCTTACAGACATGATCTGCATGATTTGAGTCAACAAATCCTTTTAGTTGCTCGACATACACTTTTTCTTGAATAAATCTGTTTAAAAATGCACTTTTTACATCCATCTGATAAAGCTTAAACTGCTTCACACATGATATACCCAACAATAGTTTGATAGATTCAAGTCATGCCATTGGTGTAAAAGTTTCGTCGAAATCAATACCTTCCACCTGAGAGTATCCCTAAGCTACTAGCCTTGTTTTATTTCTGGTGACATTACCCTGTTCATCTGTTTTATTCCGAAACACCTATTTTGTTCCAATTACATTAGTATCTGATGGTCTTGGTACTAATTTCTATACATCATTCCATACAAATATAGTTGCTATCCAGAATTCATCTTGTAGTGCTTCTTTAACGTTCTTTGGCTCGAATGAAGATGTGTAACACAAGTAGTCTGCAATTTCTCAATAATCAACTCTTTTTCTTTCTCTTATTTTTCTTCTTTCGCTCACATCTCAAATGATGTTTTCTACTGGATGATTTCTTAGGATTTGACATGAAGAATATCTGTTCAAATCAGCTTCTAGTGTTTTGGGTGATTCATCTTCTGAAGTAACTGAAAGTTCTTCAGTTCGCACAGTTACTTCTTTAGTAGCAACTAACTGTAGATCAGCTCCTGCAGTTACTTCCTCAGCAGCAACTAACTTCAGATCTGGGCAATTCTTCAATCTTGTCTCATTTTGGGCTGATTCAGATGGTCGATTACGTTGATTTTCATCTGTCACTTGATCATTCAACAAAGATACATCATCTATCACAACATTTATGGACTCTTGCACTTTCTTTTTTCTTTGATTATACACTCGGTAAGCTTTACTATGAGTTGAATAGCCAATGAAAATTCCTTCATCACTTTTGCTCTCAAAATTTCCAAGTTGTTCCCAATCTTTAAGAATATAACACTTACTTCCAAAAATATGAAAGGAACCTACATCTGGTTTCTTTCCCTTCCAAAGTTCATATGACATTTTGTTCAAAAAAATTCGAAGATACACTCTGTTACATATGTAACATGCTGTGTTAACCGCTTTGACCCAAAATCGCATAGACACAATACTTCCATTTAACATAGATTTGGCCATCTCTTGAAGTGTTCTATTTTCCTTTTAGCAACTCCATTTTGTTGTAGAGTTTTAGGTGTTGAAAATTCTTGTATGATGCCATACTCATAACAAAAATCATTAAGGCTTGTATTCTCAAATTCTCTTCCGTGATCTGATCGAATTCTTAATATAGTCAAAATTTTTAGATTTATGACCTGCACATATAAGCTTTTAAAAGCCTTGAAAGTATCTTATTTTTCTTTCAAAAATGATACACAAGTATATCTCGAATAATCATCAACACTAATGCTATCATATTGTGTTGGATCGACCAAATCTATGTGAATTAATTTAAGTATATGAGATGAGATAACATGTTTAACCTTTTTATGTGGCACTCTTAGCTGTTTTCCCATTTGACACTCTTTGCAAATTGATATCCTTCTTTTTTCATTTTGGCTAGACGCTTCACAGCCTCCAATTTTGTCAATTTGTTGATAAGATCAAAATTTACATGCCCAAGTCTTTGATGCCATAAATCAATGTCATTCTCATCAGTAGCTGACTTACACGTAGTCATGACTTGTAACAAGTAGCAATTGTTGGTTGATCACTTGCCGCTCACAATAGATTCTTCTTGTTCGGTAAGTACCCTGCATTCATCACTTGTAAATTTAACTAGCAAACCATCATCACAAAGTTGGCTTATACTTACCAAGTTTGCTTTTAATCCATTGACATAGAGCACATTATTGAGAGGAGGCAAACCATCCACCCACAATGTTCCTCTACTAAACACGGAAGCTTTCTTTCCTTCTCGGAAAGTCACATGACCATCCATATAATTTTTATAATCAATTAAGTAAGCCTTTTCCCCCCATCATATGGCATGAACATCCACTATCAAAATACCAACCATGTTGTAAAGTTGCCTTCATTGATGTACGAACTATGAGAGCTTGCAATTCACTTCTTTTATCTAAGTAGATTTCGGTAGTGAAGGTTGATGTTGAAATTTTTGTGTAGGATGTATACTTTTTCAGCTTTTTCTTCTTTGAAGCAACATCTGTAATAACTGATAACATCTTAGCCTTATATGCGCAATGACTCCACAAAAATGACATGTGGGTATAAATCTTCAATTCTTTTTCAATGCTTCTACCTCTTAGGTTGATCTGGACATATCAACTTTTTCTTCATTCACTTTCGAGCACTCACCTTTATAACACATGCCTTCGAAATTCCCTTTAACCTTACCAGTTTCTATCAACTTATCTAGTTTTTTTATGCTTCCATTCAACATTCTCAATCTCTTTTCAGTACTTATCAATTTCATTCTAGCTTCACCGAGCTTATCCGACATTAACATCAACTTCTTTTCCAGCTTTTGTATGGTGTTTTTCATAAAAAGATTCTCTTCCCTCAATCTTTCATTCTTTCTACACATTTTTACCCATTTTTCATACATAGCTTTGTAATCCTCGTAAATATTCCCTTTTTTATCATCTAGGCCACTTCCGTCGCTATCATAATCTGATATTGGATCTTAAGCTAAATTGTTTTCGAAATTTTTCGATTTTTTCCCAGTTACTTCCTTCTTAGCTACTGTTAAGCAAGTAACTGGACTTTTGCTATATAGGGCAACCAATGATGAGCCATTAGCGATTTCTTCTTCGCTACCATATTCACTATCGGAATCATTTTCACTCTAGGTGCTCGTGAAGGATTTTCCTTTTTTTCTTCTTTAAAGTATTAGCATATTTGGCTTGAATGTGTCCAAAACCTTGACATTCATGACATTAGATTCTTCTTGCCTTCTGTTCACTCTTTTGTGTCTTGACTTGTTGTCTTGAATTGTTACTCGATGAACTTCCGCCATATTGTCTAAAGCTATGTTTGTCCTTCTTCATTTTCCAGTTTTCTCCTGTAGTGCCAATCCTTTGCTTCTTTCTTTCTTACCTTTTAAAAGATTCATCTTGAAGTTTGTAAGGATTCCAATAACTTTTTCCAATGATAGATTATCAATATTGTGGGCCTCCTTAATTACTACAATTTTTGGAATAAATCTTAGAGGTAGCGATCACAACATTTTCTTGACTAATTTCATGTTGGAATTTTTCTTCCCCAGTTGATGAGGCTGATTTGCTATATCTCGCAATTTTTCATAAAAGTCTCCAATAGACTCATTCTCATCCATCTTCAACTCTTCAAATCGCACAGCTAGCATCTTCAGTTTCGACGCTATCATAGATTTTGACCCCCCTTCATAAATGGTTTGCAAAGCATCCTACGCTTCTTTTGCCGATTCACAGGCTGAAATCATTGAGAAGCGTCCCTCATCAACAACATTGAATATCGTATGCATTGCTTGTGATTTCCGAGTGCACTTTCTTTTTCGACTCTTGTCCATTTAGATGGATCTTTCTGAATTGCCTCTCTTTTATCATCAGTGAACATTGGATGCGTCTAACAATGTACTACCGAATCCCAAGCTTTCGTGCCCTGAGCTTGGATGAAGACTTTCATCCGTGATTTTTATGCAGGATAGTTAGATCCATCCAATAGTGGTGGTCTGGTGATTGATGCACCCTCTCTTGTAGCCATGATCGCGAAACTAGGATCTGCACCAACTTGCTACCAAGTTCTGAACCGATGACCTTACTCTGATATCAATTGAAAAATCAAAAGTGTTACAAGTTTCGCAAACTTTTCCATAAACACCTTTAGGCACGAACAAAATAAAACCAAGCAAAAACGAAATAATAAAAGCACCATAAATTTGTTAACGCAGCTTGACACTCCTTGCCTATATCTGCGGGGCCCTCACCTAGAT
>JANIIA010050256.1:0-11390 GCA_027478495.1 Erythroxylum alaternifolium
TATTAATTCTCCCCCATCAACATCAATTAATTGAACAGGCAATAGCTAGAAATGGTCTCCCAAACACCATCTCCAATATCCAGTATGTAGAAATCCGTCAGAAAAAAGAATTTGTCAATCCGTATTTGCACATTTTTAATGATTCCCTTCGGCAAGTGTACCGTTCTGTCGACTGTCTTCGCCAATGTCTTAGTGGGCTCTGGCTCTCCTAAACCTAGCTTCTAAATGAATGAGTAGGGCATCATATTGATGCCAACTCCCACATTCACAAATTCCCTATCTATCTAAACTCTATAAATACTGCACGGAATAAAGAAATCATCTGGGTCTTCTTTCTTTTGTGTTATAAGTAAGCGTCCTTTTGATATGTGTTCTTTAACCTCTTTTTCACCGGTTCCTTCAATGTAAGTTTTGTTAGGAGTTGATTGATTATATCTGACATCTCACTTAACTCGCCCTCTTTAGAATTCCCCGTTGCTCTGATTAAAGATGACTTTCGCTATGCAAAAATCTGATGTGGAATTCCAAGTTGAAGCTCCTTGATTGGCTCGCTTACGAATTCACTTGGGAAGACTTCCACAATAGTTTGTCCTTTTCTCTTAGCTCCATTTTTCTCTTCATTCTCACTGTCCTCTTGCTCTGTCCGAGTAATGGCCATGATTCTTTCCTTCGAATTAATTTCAGTATTGCTCGATATGCTACCTGCATTTTTAGAAGATAATGCGTTAGCGAATTACCCTCCTAAACCTCTAGATTGTGGATAGAAGATGCATGATTATTCAGGATTTGGTCAAATTTCGCTTTCATCCTCTTATGATTCTCCTCCTGGCTTGCATGCATCCTTTTCTGATTCTCCTCCTCACCAACTCTCGTTGTACAATCCTACATAAATTTATCTTACTCACTGTCTCGATTTGTTGCAAGATAACAAATCAAATCAACAATCATCAAAGACAACTTCATTCAATTCAATAAAATACGAGTTCTAAAAAAATAGTTCAAAAGTAATCCCTAAAACTAAATCAACCTAACACGGTCCCCATAACATCATCAACATTCAAATAAACCATTTTACAAAGAATAGAAGAAGTAAGATTGACAGAAAATTGAATAAAAGACTCCTTCTCTTCTTTGCCAAAATCTGGAAAATTTGGTGTTGATGTGCTATTTTTACCAATCTTAATGATGATCCTTGACTTCAATCCTTCCTCAAGGCTCCAAACATGTGTTCTTTACTCTAAAGATGGTGTTTCTACAGACGGGTTTCATCCTCCCTAAGATGGGAGCTTAATGATGCTTAAATAGTCTAAAAACCCTAAGTTTAATGAAGTCTCACATATTGTCTTGGATTATGATTCCCATGATCGTGGGAATTGGCCACAGAACACTTCCTCTTTTCTTTTCCTCTTGATTTCTAGCTCAATCTCCAAGTTGCTCCATCTTCCTTCCTACACAAAAATAGTCAATTCTTACCCTAAATTAACATCAAACATAAAAGAACAACAATGGAAATCAAACTAAACATAAATATACAAAATAAATCCTACACTACAACAATAATCAACAATTATGCAAGAAAACACATGCTAATTACCTAGAAAAGCATAACCCTATCACCAACCTTCTAGAAAACTCAGATCATGCCCTTTATTTTAATAATTCAATAGTCATTGGAAAGAATTGGACTTAGGTGGTTGATGGTACTTGCTCTAATAATAAACTCTCCTTTTGCCCGCCAGATAAATGCATTGACCTTTAGTTGTTGCTCCTCTTATCAACACATGAAAGGCTAGAGTAGATATGTGCAATGTAATTATCATAGGATACTTTATGGACAAAAGAGTTTCATTCCTAGTCATAAAGTCCTGGGCTAACACTCAATAGAAGCAATTTGAATTGTGCCAATAGTGAAGATATATTCATTTTTAGATTCTCTTGCAACTCTTTAGCTAGAGGAGTCCTATAATTAAGATCTTAGAAAGAAATAAAAAGAGAATCGACAATGGGTAAGAAGTCAATAAGCATCAATTAGTTGAGGAATTATTAATTGGATCTGAGCCTTAACAATTACAAATTCAGCCCAACTTATCTTTTCTCCTGGAATCAAGAACATATGGAATTTGTAACTTATTGAATAGGTTTTACTACTTGTATTTTTAAAAAATTATTTTGGTGATTTCATTATAATCTCGAGATAGTTTTGCTATAGTTAATGAAATTTTTATTCAATGTCTAAAAAATAATATCTTGGCAAGTTTAGAGCAAACCAATTTTTCTCTAGAACAGGCAACCTGACATTAATATTGAAGATATTAAGTAGTCCAAAATCGCCATTTGGATGTGTATCCATGGCATTCGGCTTGAATACTAAATAAAACCTGAATTATTCAACATTGCTAGTTATATTGGTAGTGACTATGTTTAGATGAAGCTATAATAGAAACCAACAAGATTAACTATGCTAAATTTTATATTATTGTTAAAGTTCTATAGGATTTAGATGAAGCCATAATAGAAACCAACAAAATTAACTATGCTAAATTTTATGTTATTATTAAAGTTCTATAGGATTTGCCTGAATAAGCTCCCATATTGAGAGTAAATGAAAATCTTAAATTGGTTGAGGACAAGAAAATAAGTAGATTGTAGAAACCAACAGGAAGAATCTTTAAATCAGGCTTCTCACATGAACATCTAAAAGATGAAGAGGAAAACTTCTAGGTAAGTATTAAGAGCAAATCTTCTGAGTTCAACAATCAAACTGTTATAGAGTCTAATAATGATAAAAAAAATCCATTCTTTAAGAGGTTTCCAATGTTATTTATAATTATTTTTTCCATTGAAATGAATATACCTTTAACTAATGATGGGGTAAATATTGTAAATGAATAAAATGTCCCTGAGGTGAATATTCAAAGTAATGAGCCTATATAGTACTCCTTTACTTGTATCTCACTTTAAAGCTATTAATTTAGAGGGAAATGGTGACTCAAATTCTGTTACAGGTGATGAGCACAATGTAACACCCATAAAATTGAAAGTTGGAGATGAATTCAACTTTCAATTTAGATAGTTGAACTTTCAATAGGATTTTTAATTGTTTGTGGTAGTTTATTATGTAAGATGGAGGATCGCTCTTCATTTAAGGTGATTGTTGACAATTCCTTAACAACCTTCTTCTTTTTCTCCTCATTTTTCTCTTTATGTTTCATGTTCTCTTTAAATTTATTCTTCTTATCCATAACAACCTTATCCATGAAAAGGTTGAGTTCTTTCTCCACCTTGAATTATGAGTGTCAATATAAAAGATGTTTGGAGGCTAGTTCTGCATAAAATTTAGTTTCTTGAGTGGCTTTCACAAGTTGCAAGTTTCATGATATTCATGATTGGAGTGGCCACCAACATAAATGTCTTAACCCAATACTAGTTGAGTTGCAAAATAAATATTGTTGAATCAAGGGAAGTTTTAATTGATTTTTTAATAATAACAAAACATAATTACTACTACTAAATTTGTTATTATGATAAAAAGTAATACCAGAGCAAAATGTACTATGAGTTTACTATAACATTAGTTAATGTATTAGTCAACCAATATACCTACTAGTCCAATATTGTTTAAAAATGAGTGCGACCAACGCTCTGCATATAATTATTGTAATGAGAAGTTCTAGGCTTCAACAGCTAGTAAGGTCTCTAAACACTATAAGTCGGAATGTTATCACTTTTTTAGCATCAAGAAAGTTTTGTGTGTCTTATACACACATTTCAAAGTTTTTCCTATCATTTGAGCATTTTTATCTCATATCTGTGTGAGTCAGACATGTTGGATTTATCAAGTGAATAAATTATATAATTTTGAGTTGTAATCCTTTTTTAGGTGTTGTCTGTTGTATTTGGGAGTGTTTCAAGTAGGATTAAGGTTCCTCTTCTCCTTAGATGAAGGTTGTAAGAGGGTTTCCTCTCTATCGATAAAGATTACATAAAGTTTATTCTTCACCTTAAAATAAAAATTATGATGGAATTCTAAGAAGAGTCCTAGGAGTGGATATAGGCAATGGCTATTTACCGAACCACTATAAATTCGTTGATAAAATCCTTAAGGATTATAGTGAAAGATGTTGTCTTCAATGTGGTGTATGTTTACGCACCCCAAGTAGGGTTGAAAAAATAACTTAAGTGCCAATTCTAGGAAGAGATAAATAAGGAGATTCAGTAAATTCCCCTTAACAAGGAATTTTTTCTAAAAGAAGAATTTAGTGTCCATATAGGAGCAAGCTTGAATGGGCATTCATGGGCTTATAGGGTTTTGAGTATCGAGATAGGAATGACAGTGGGAATTCTTTTTCAGACTTGGCAATAACATTTAATTTGGTAGTAGCTAACTCTTTTTTTTTAAAAAAGAGCACCAATTGACTTTTAGGATTAAAATCGTAAATACTTAAATTTGTTACTTTATAGTAAGATACTGCGACCAACCTATTTTTAAGGATTATAAGGTGATATCTAACGCATGCTTGTCAACTCAAGGTAGATTGTTAGTTATAAATCTTATAATTAAGGTTGGAGAAAGAAGAGAAGTCCTCAGAGGTGTACTGGAGTTAGTTGGTGGAATTTGAAACAAGATACTGTGGAACAACTTAAAGATAAAGTAATGTCTAGAGAAGAATGAAAATTGAAAGGAGATGCTAACTAAATGTAAGAGAGAGTAACAATTCTGTTAAGTAATACAGCTAGGCAAATCTTAGGAGTTTCTATAAGGTATAGGTGTAGTAAGATGGAGTCTTGGTGGTGGAATGAAGATGTATAAGAAAAGGTGAATATTAAGAAGGTTACCTAGAAAACTCTATTGGATGGCATCATAGATGTAGAAAGGATAGTTAATAGAGAAATTTACAAACTGGCAGAGAAAGAGTCAGAGAAGATAGTCTTAGAAGTTAAAAGTAGAGCTTACAAAAAATTATACAAATTATTGGAAAATAAAGATGGAGAAAAGGATATATTTAAGTTAGTGAGAGATAGTTAACGAGAAGAAAAAGATTTGGATCAAGTTTATTGTATAAAGGATGAAGTAGGATAAGGGCTCGTAGATGAAAATGGAATCAAAAGTAGATGAAAAAGAAGCTTATATAGCCTTTTTAATGAAAGAAGAGATGACAACATTCCCTTGGGTGTCTTAGCATATTTGAAAACTATCGTAACTTCATTTTTTGTTGGTATATTACAAAAGAAGAAGTAAAAGTAGCTTTGAGGGAGATGAGGAGTGAGAGGGCAGTAAGACCTGATAAGCTACCTATAGAGGTATATAAGAGCCTAGGAGAAGAGTTTCATATTTAGTTAGCCAAGCTTTTCAATGTGATCCTCAAATATGCCAAAATGTCAGATGAATGGAGATTTAGTACACTAATTCCTCTATATAAGAACAAATGGAACATCTAAAGTTGTAATAACTATAAAGGCAAACTACTTAGTCGCACTATAAAGTTATAGGATTGGGTGATTGAGAAGCAAGCGAAGAATGCTACATCTGTCTCAGGGAACTAAATTGATTTTACATTAAGAAGGACCACGATATAAGCTATACACCTCCTTGGAAGACTAATGGAATATGACAAGGAAAGATAGTTAGACCTATACATAGTGTTCATTGACTTAGAGAAGTCTTATGATAGGGTACCAAAAGAAGTTGTGTGTAGGTGTTTAGAAGTTAAGGGAGTTCTTATAAGCTATATATAAATTATTAAGGATATATATAAAAGTTTTAAAACTAGAGTAAATACAATAAAAGAAGATACAAATAATTTCTCTATCTATATATAGATATACCAAGGATCCTTATTAAGTCTCTTCTTCTTTACAATACTGATAGATGAGCTCACTAAGAATATATAAAGGGATGTGTCATGGTGTATGTTGTTTATTGATAAAATTGTTTTAGTATTTTTCTTTTTTCTCTCTTTCAATTGCTTGTTTGTTTTATTTATTTATGTTTTCCTTATTTTTATTTATTTTCTTATTTTATTTTTATTTTTATTCTTTACCCTTTTATATTTACTTTATTCCTTACTATTTATCATATTTATAATTATTTTATTGTTATCTTTTATCTTATTTTATTTTAAATTATTTATTTATTATCTATTTATTTTTATCTTGAATTTCATTATTCTTATTTCAAGTTATTACTAGTTTTATGTAGTTATTCATTTATATTTTTTGCTTTATTTTCTAATAATTTATACCAATTATTGGAAAATAAAGATGGAGAAAAGGATAAATTTAAGTTAGTGAGAGATGGTGAACGAAAAGAAAGAGATTTGGATAAATTTTATTGTATAAAGGATGAAGTAGGACAGGGGCTCGCGGATGAAAATGGAATCAAAAGCAAATGAAAGAGAAACTTATATAACCCCTTTTAATGAAGTAAGAAATGACAACATTTCCATGGGTGTCTTAGCATATCTGAAAACTATCGTAACTTCATTTTTTTGTATATCATAAGAGAAGAAATAAAAGTAGCTTTGAGGGAAATGAGGAGTGAGAGTGCAGTAAGACCTGATAAGCTACCTATAGAGGTATAGAAGAGCTTAGGAAAAGAATGTCGTACTTAGTTAGCCAAGCTTTTTAATACGATCTTCAAATATGCTAAAATGTCGGATGAATGGAGATTTAGTACACTAATTTCTCTATATAAGAATAAATGGAACATCTAAAGCTGTAACAACTATAAAGGCATCAAACTACTCAATCGCACTATAAAGTTATGGAATAGGGTGATTGATAGGTGTGCATTAGGATATGTTTTTATAGGTGATTAGCATGTGTTTTCTAGCATAATCGTTGTTTATTGTTCTAGTTTAGTATTCATTTTGTATGTTTTCATTAAATTTGATTTTTATTGTTGTTCTTGTGTATTTAATGCTAATTGAGGGTAAGAATTGACTATTTTCGTGTAGGAAAGAAAAGGGAGCAACTTGGAGGTTGAATAAAAGATCAAAGAAGAGAAAACAAGGAGAGTCCATCTATGTCAAATTCCTACATTCATAGGACTCATGCAAATTCCCACGGACATGGGAATCATAGAAGAAATGAGAAGTGCATCTGTGTGTAATTCCCACAGACATGGGAATTATAATCCGAGGCAATCTGTAAGGCTTCATTAAATCTAGGGTTTTTGGAGTATAAAAATATCATTAAGCCTTCATCTTCAAGAGGGAGACGAGACCCACCTATAGAAACACCATCCTTGAGTTAAGAACACATGCTTGGAGCATTGAGGAAGGATTGAAGACAAGGATCATCATCAAGATTGGGCAAAATAGCACATCAACACTAAAATTCCAGATTTTGACAAAGAAGTGAAGGAGTCCTTCTATTCAATTTTTTGTCATTTAATCTCTTCTATTCTTCGTAAAAATGGATTATTTGAATGTTGATGATGTTATGGAGACCATGTTAAGCTGATTTTATTTTAGGGATTGCTTTTTGAACTATTATTTTGAACTCCTATTTTATTGAATTGAATGCAATTGTCTTTATTGATTGATGTTTTAATTGTCATCTTGCAACAAATCAAGAGAGTGAATGAGATAAAATTCATGTAGGATTGTACAAAGAGAGTTGACGACATATAGACTAGCAATCATCACCTTAATTGAATTGTTAGAAGAGAGATCTCAACTAGTCAATTGATCACCTATAGGATAGTTTGATAACTAATTGAATCAATAGAGTCATTGGGTAGGTTGAGAGATCGTCTAATCGATTCTCGTTAATTCGATTAGGGATAAATAGTTACACCTTGAGAGAGGGTAATTAGTACATTCAGAAATCTAGGGTGAGACATAATTTAATCGATACAATAGGAGGGAGACAAATTAGGAAAAAAAGTAATCTCTAGCATTTCGATTCTTGAATTCAAATTTTCTGCAATTTTGGCATTGTCCACTGTTTACATTAGTCTTTTAATTTTAATTTAATTTTTCAGATTATTTACATTTCACAATTTAGTTTCTTAAATAAAGTTGTGTCTAAATTAAGCGGTGTCTAGGCATCAATCCATGTGAGATTGATATCCACTCTTTTTACTACAAGTCACGACCCATTCACTTGCAATTTTTAAGCGTAAAACAAGTAGATAGGTTTTGCCATCAACAAGTTTTTGGCACCGTTGCCTGGGATTGATTGTTGAGCATCGTGTTTAATTTAGATTACTTTGATTTAAAAGTTTTTAATACTTTTCCTTATATATTTGCAGGTGTACGAACACAAGGAGTACACGAAAATTGACAGAAATTAGTAAAGAAGAAGTTTGGGGCGTAAAGTAGAGATTTACCAAGACATCTTAGAATGAGGAATGAAAAATATAAAGAGCTAGATGCCGAGAAAAAATAAAAAGAACAATGATGGAAGATAAAAAGGTATCAATCCAACATTTATTGCTAGTCAAGCTAAATTACATTTTTCATTTAGTAGAAATGATTATTTGGATAAGTAGTTCTTTAATGAATTTAGTATAGTTCCTTGTATTGTTTAAATAGTAATGGACAGTGAAACATTAGAGCCATTAGGCATGCAAAAGGAATTAAGGTCTCATCAAAGATCCAATTACGTATTTAGGTAGTTTCTTTTAAGTATGATGATAATTAAGATGAGATTGTAATATTTAAGCAAGTGCTCAATATAGAGAATCTTGTAGAATTCTTACTAAACCATTGTCCCAGAAATAGTATGATCGTCACATGGTGATATGATATAAGATACTTAAATGATTAGCTTAGAGTAAGTGGGAGATTATTAGTTTTTGTCCTATAACCAATTGATTGGTTATGGTTAGTGACATAATTATCTAAAAGAATTCTTTATTTTATAAATATTCAAATGTATATGATATATATTGCAAATAAAATTATAATAAGATCATAATTATGACATATTGGATTTATGTATCATCCATAAATTATTCCTAGTCATTATTCTATTAAGACTAAACATTAATAGAACATAAAAGAACTAGCACACGTTAAGTTTCTTCCTTACAAAGGAAATAACCATTCTCAAAGACTAGAGTATGAAGATACTTAAACAAACGTATGAGTGCTTGATAGAGAACAACTTCACTGAACTAACCTTGTGAGAAATCCATTTGAAACATTATTTGTATGCCTATAAAAATTCTCATTTTGATGATTGTATAAGTGATTGATTAACTTAAGATCTCTGAAGTATCTAGTAAGGGGACTGTTATATTTTGATAATACTTATTATCTATTCTAATCAACGGTAGCTCAGTTGATAGTCACTGGTATATTATGAACTATAGTAGTCAGGTGATTAATATAAGATTCATCATCCTAAAGTAATTAGAGAAAGTGTTTTGTTGCTTTGGATTGGTATTGGTTCAAAAAATTATTAGCTAAGGTAGAATGATACTTTAAAAATAGCTTTCAAATGTCATTAATTGAATCAATTACTGATGGTGGTAACTAACATCATTGGACTTAAATATAGTAGACAATAATTCCATGCTCTATGTTTAATTAAAATATTATATAATGAAATGATTGAATTTTAGGAAAAAATTATGCATAAAAAGATAAGTTAAAATCACTTTGACATTCTTAAATATTTGAGTGGTCATGATGTATTGTTAGATGTCAATCTTAATCTATAGAAATAAATTGTTTAAATAGAGAATTAAAGATAAATTAAAAGAGTTAATTTATCTAATCCTAAATATGAATTAGATTTATAGTTTATATCTATTTTTAACATATTTGAGAATCTAATAGGTCACATATGAAGAACGAGTTAAAAAGAGAAAAGGTGTTTTAATTGAGTTGGACTTAATTTTAAAGTTTGAGAAAAATTATAATTAAATATGAGATATTTAATAATAAGGATAAATATAAGATGTTTGATCTTATTTGGGTCCAATTGGTATTTAATTATAATTTCAATTAAATTATAATTAAAATTAGAATTTTATTTCAATTAAATTACTAAAAGATCGAAGTCCTAATATAAATAGGCTTAGGCTCCAAGAGACGTAGCACTCCTTGCTTATTCCTTTCTATAATAGTTTTAGAGTTTTTTCATTATATTTTGTAGATACCAATAAAGATTTGACATTTGTATAATCACAGTGATCGATAAGCCAATTTTAAAAATAGTTTGAAGGAAACAAGCCAATTTATTATGATTTTTGTGTTAATTATTTTATAGAATTTTAAAGGCTTTTAGAAATTCATACAAAAATTTTATATTTATTTCGCCACAATATCAAATCTGCCCCTATTTCCAACACGTCTACTTTTCCAATACCAAATTGAGCTTAAAACCCAATGAAAAAAATTGTTCCAAGGAGTGTTTTGCATAATAACTGCCTTAATTGGATGTTTTTAACCAATCTAACTAATCATGTTATAAGAAGAAATTAGACCTAGTATGTTTGGGCAATAATGTTCTCAAGCTCTCCCAAAAGAGGGAGTTCGTTATGTCCTAATTATTAAACGCCCTTGTTTTAATTAGTCGGATACATCGATGTCTGCTCTATTATTGTCATTATGTATCGTCGTATGGTTAAATTGCCTTAGTGTATCTGGTCTGTCCCATGTGAGAGACCCATGTCCTGATGTAAACATTTATTATATTAATGAATTTTTAAATTCTCAAAAAAAAGTCCTCCACAACTAAGAAGAGAGAATATAGTTGCATAAAGAATGTAACGGGATCTCATTGAAATGTATGTAACTTAATAGTTGAGAATTTCAAAAATATGTGATTCAAAAAGTAGAATATTAATTGGTGGGTAGTCTTTCATGAACTATTTTCTACAGAAGGAATTTAGCCCTCAAAACTGTAGGAATTTTCTAAAAAAATTTTCACAAGTTGATCAGCTCGCGGCCACCAGATTATTGGCCAACAAGGAATCTTTCTTGACGAGCGAGCATATTAATACTCCATACTTATTCATCGTGCATGTTAATAAATTATATAAAATATCTGAAACTTATCTTAATTTTATAATAATAGTCCAAATTTTAATAGTAACTTTAAAATACTCAAATTTTTAATTTATTGCAAAAAATAACCTTATGTTAAGTTTGTTGTAGATATCACCGACAAGGCTCATCACGTCAAAATTTTCCACTGACCAATTGGCTGCCAAGTGTCTACTATTTATTCAACTAATTATTAATTATTTTATTAAAATTTAAAACAAAAAATTTAATTTCCTTTCTTTCCCGTTAACCTATTTTTTGGTCATGCCTATGTCGATGGCTACATATATTGAAGATCTCTATCTTTTACGTAATTGTAGTGATTGACTTTACTATTTTAGATGGGATCATATCCCTTGTTAGTAGTGATTATAATCTTTTACGTAG
>JANIIA010050364.1:0-11382 GCA_027478495.1 Erythroxylum alaternifolium
GGGGGGGCATAGACATAAGTAAGAAAATTGACAGTTTTTAATGTAGTTGCTTCATATCAAATAACCACAGATATAGCTCAAAGCAACTATGACTGAACTATAACATGTGCGAAACTGAATCGTTTCAGATTTTCAAGTTACAACAAATCTTACTGGCTGTCGCCACTGCCATTGGAAATGTTATCGTGTTTTTTCGATGAGTGTAAGTTCTAATTTATAACCTTGATAATCTGCAAATGTACAAGTCGTTCGCGTAATACCTAAGGTGTCGATCTTATGAGGAGGGATAATCTAACCCTAAAATTTAAGACCAAAACAATTCGCAGTAATTCAAAATGTAATAAAACTAAGGCAACAATTTAATTCAATCACGCAACTTAATTCCAAGAATCAATTATGAAACTATTAACAAAGTAGCAGTTACAACACACACTTAAGAATCAACCTGAAGGAACTATCAATTGAGAGAAAGGGGAATTTTTACCTATCTTTAATGCTAACCTAAACGATTATGAATTATCGGATTATTAGTCCTAAATGATCCTAGGGTTGATTACTCTCTCGAGTTATAACCATTAAACCTAAATTATAAACCTAATAAGATTATAAAAAATTGCAATTTCTTAATTTATAATCTATCCAAAACACTAATTAGATCTGAAGTTGTCCAATAAACTACTGGGAACCTATACGAGATCTCTCTTCACTTAATTACTGATTTGATTAATTTCTGATTCTTATCAAATCACCTAACTCTCGTTAGCACAATTTAATTATTTATCATTCGATTTATCCCCTCAGTCTATTATCGAATTATGAAATAATAGTAATCAATCACAATAATTCCAATAAACATAAAAAATTAGATTTTATTAAATTAAAGATAAAAAAATCTAGAAAGTGAGTATAGAACATCTCAACATTCACAATCGTATCATCAAACTGCTATTTCCAATTCTATACAATAATAAAAATGGAAAATAATAGGAAATATGATTCTAAATAGAGACGGGAGGCAACAACGTCAAAAACTTCTGATTTGAGAAGAAGGTCGATGTCAGCTTCGTCTCCACTTCTCTCTTCATTCTTTTCTTTATCAATCTCTCAACAATTCTCTCTAGGGTTTCTCTCCAAAAGTGGCTGATGCAAAAGCTCCCTTAACTTCTTTGTCTTATTCTTGATATACCTTTTGTGTTCTTCGTAGCCTTAGGGTTTTTTGGGGATCTGAAAGGTCACAAAACTCCCTCGAAACTTAATGTTTTTGAGTATTTGTGTCTCTGCTCTACATAAGCCACAATCGTGGCCCTGCAGGTTATGATTGTGGGCCACATACGAGCCTTCTGTCACAATCGTGGCATATGGGCCACGATCGTGGGCTAAATCGACTGCTTCTATCACAATCGTGGCTCGTTGTGCCACGATCGTGGGCTGTTGTTTCAACTACAGTGGCTTCGAAACTTCTCCATTCTTCGTTGTTGACCCTGAAACACTAACAAACATATCGAGGTACCTTAATGACATAATAATTAAGTTCAAAGACTTGTACTAACTTGTAAAAACACTTAAACATAATTAATTAACAAACTAATGCAACTCTCACCTAAACACATATTAAAGATTAAGTTAACAATTAAATACATATCAAACTAAGCCCTAAAAAATGATGCAATTCACACTTATCAACATCCCGACACTTAAACGTGTGCTTGTCCTTAGGAAACAAAACAACAAACATACAAAAATTCACATAGCACACAATGTAGTAATGAGATAATGACTTTAACTTCATAAAATAAATTTAATTTTAAACACAATCATTTGAGTCATTTCAAAGCATTAACATGCAAAATATGCATCTTGGGGCTTTGGACTAAATATACATATTAAACTAGACTCAAGTGTTAAATTGTTTACGCTTTTCAATTACACACATACATTAATACTTCTTTGATCATTCAAACTTTGTAACTATTCCTAGGTACGTTTTCATGAAAAGTCAAGCTATTACAAGTTAGGTAGGTTTTTATTCAAAAACACATTTTATTTTATTTTATTTATATTTTTCACTTTTTTTTATGAACATGGATTTAGTCTTTTTACGCGGAGGCAAACATTGGTAATGAATGTCGATTTGGTTACTCAACCAAGTCATGTTTTTTATTAAGTTGCTTAGTTGGAACGTCATTATAGCCTTTTTATGCAAAGACACACATTTATGATGCTTGTTGATCCGGTTACTCAGCTACATCACGTTCTTAACTAGCTATTAACTCTATTCATAATCCGAAGGCCAGAGAAATAATTATTTATTTAAAATTAACACACTTTTTTTATTTCCTACCTTATTGCTTTAGCTACTTTTTTCCATTAAAAAAATACTAGCGAAGATACCTAAGTCAAAACGCCTCACATTATGAATGAATGTGACAATTTAGAGGCTGACAAACTAACACTAAATCCTAATTAAGCTGCATATTTAACCCAATACCCCAATTCACTAATTTTGTGAGCTAATGATTCTTCATAACCTAATAGACTCTATTTAAAATTAAATCAATTCCAATCTATCTAAGTCATTGACACATTCACACAATTCACAGCATATAACCTAATAACTATCATACAATATGCAAAATCACATTGAAAGCAAAACACAACCCTCCCCACACTTGAACAACATGTTGTACTCAATGTGAGAAGGGAAGGAACAAACACATAAGGACAGAGGAAACATAAATTAGAGTAAAAAATAAAAAAAGTAAAGACTAAATTTAAAAGGAAAGGGGTTAGAACAAAGCCTCATGATAATGGAGGCAGGGATGGTGTTGGAGGTGGCAGTTGAACGTCCTGAGCCTTGAAATAACAATGGATACAATGTATGTCCTTGCTCTGACGTTGTTGAGTTCGGGCCATCTCCTTCATCCTTTTGGAGTTCTCCGCGAGTGTATCTGTAATTACCTTGATGTTTGCAGAGATTGTATCTAGTACTTTCTTCCACCCCAGTTCTTATGCTTCTTCTTCCTCCTCAGACTCTTCATTAGTCGATTTCTCTTTTGCCTGCTGAGGTGGCATTGTACTCAAACTCACCTAACTAGCCCTGATCTTAACATGCCTCCTTTGACTAATATCTCAAAGTTCTATATTATAGGACTTAAGGATTTCAGCCATAGATGATGATGATTTAGGAAGGCTAAGAGATGGAAAGTTAAACCACTACAGTCCACACCATAATCCTCAATAGTGGCAGAAACTAAGTACCCCATACCTAAATTGTTGGTCCTCTTGTGCAGAGTCGCAACAATAGTGTTCAGCACATGTGTGGAGGTGCACACTGGAATGTTGTGATCTATGCACCACAATATGAAGAGTTCCTTTTTTTGAACACTTGTTAGTTTCTGATTTATCAAAAACCAGTTGACATATGAATTTGTGCAATAGCAAGTGCTCATAGGTCCTTATGCTTTTGGGATTGAATTGCTCTAACCCAATGAGCTCATTCTAATAGCAAGAAGCATGAAAATCATCATGCTAATCGATAATGGAAGATTCGGGAAACCCACACATATTGCACATGATTTCAATGTTTAGCTCATAAGCTCATCCCCGAAACCTAAACCACATTTCATTAGGGTTCCTAGGTTCATAGCAAAGGGAAATAAAGAATTCTAAAGTGAGCTCCTCGTAAACAGGAAATTGGAAACGCATGAATTTTGCCTATTGAATTCTTTCTGCCAATTTCTCTACCCTGTCGCGCAGTTCTAGCCTATCAAATGTATCAAAATTAAAATATTTAGGGACTAAAATTTGTTTAGCATTGAGGGATTGAAAACGAGTACCTTCCTCCTCTATATAGATCGGGAAGGGTGCTCTGACGTTCGCTACTCTATTTCTTCTCCCTCATCCCAAGACTTGATTTTATCCCAATGATTGATCCCGCTTGGCTGATTGTTTAATGCATGGCATACTAACTTGTAAGTATGTAGAAGTTGGAAGAGAATGGAAATTTGAAATTTTTGTAGAGAGAGGTAAGAGTGTTTGAAGGTTCTAAACTTAGAGAGATAAAGTAAAAATGAAAGTGAGTGAAGAAATGAAGTTAGAAATGAATATATAGGTGGATAAAGGATAAAATGGTAAAAAATGACATTAAAAATCATGTGTCTCCTTTTTACGCTGTTGCAGACCATGATCGTGGCTTATAAATTTTCCACCAATTTTAATTTTGCCTTATTTTTTCCTTCTCCACTTTTCCAAAATCACTTCTTAACTCTTTATGGCCATTTCACCTCTCTTTTGCTTACTCCCTCGACCATCAAATTTATGTTGAAGTCCTTTGCCTTCCTGATTTTATTTAGAAATGAAATAACCTAACTATGAAATCTAAACTTTCTAAAAACAATCGAAGGAAATAAAATTCCATGGGTTGCCTCCGATGGTGCTTCTTTTAATTTCAGTAGCTCGATGCTCTTCCTTTACTCGCAGTGGTTCAAATGATTGGTGCAATGGTAGTGCAATCAATGACCTCATAATTTTCACATTAGCTTTTATGCCCTAGATTCCACCTTCCTTGTGATTCTCCTTCCTTCACCTTCTTATACACGATCGTTTCTTTCTAAATGCATTCCTAGCATCTTCAATATCATTCCATTATCCTCGAGGTTTGGGTTTCTTGATATTAGTTGGAAGTAAAGGAAAGCTGTTATCTTTTTTTGAAATTTTAAAGGTCATTTGTTGCTTTCCTACCCTCAGAGTTAGTTCAACCCCATTAACGTCAATTATTGAGCGACTAATGGCCAGGACCGGTCGTCTAAGGACCATAGGGGTTCTACATCTTCTCCAATATCCAATATATAGAAGTTTGTGGGAAATGTAAATTTATCAATTTGTACTTACACATCTTTAATAATCCCCTTCGATTAATGAACTATTCTGTCGATCGTCTTTACTAATATCTTTGTGGGCTCTAGCTCTCCTAACCCCAACTTTTGACTAAAAGTACAGGGCATCATATTGATACTCACTCCCAAATCTATAAATGCTGACTCCATTGATACTGCAAGGATTGTAATAATCCCCTGGGTTCTCTTTCTTTTGTATTATGTTAGGGTTTTCTTCCTATATACACTTCTTAACCTTCTTCTTGATTGATTCCTTTAGTGTGAAACTCATTTGTAGATGTTCTGTTATGTCTCAACCTTGTTTGATTCAAGCTCCTAAAAATTCCTCATTGCCATACTTGAAATTGACTTCCTCTTGTTAGAATAGGGTACGGAATTTCAAGTCAAGGTTCCTTGATTGGCTCAATTACTAGCTTAATTAGACGAAATTCCATAATTACTTGTCCTTCTCCCTTGTCTTCGTCTTCCTTCGCATGTTCAAGTTTCTTTTCCTTGGTCTGAGTGATGTTCATGATCCGTTCCTTTAGGTTAGACTCGATATTGCTTGGAAGGGTTCCTGCATTTTGAGTAGATATTACCTCTGCTAGTTGACCTACTTGGACCTCCAAATTGTGTATTAAAAAGGTGTGGTTCTTGGTGACTTGCTCGAATTTACTTTCAAGCCTCTTGTGTGCATCCTCCATGACTCCAATTTTATTTAAAATCTTTTCCAACTTGGATTATATTGAGCTTGGTTTATCTTGTTGGAAGCCTGATTGTCCTTAAGGTCTAAACTGTCCTCCAACATTGTTCGTCCAAGAGAAGTTAGGGTGATTCTTCCACCTAGGGTTATAAGTGTTGGAGTAGGGATTGTCCCCCCTCCTCATCCATATTGAGCTCCCAAATAATTCACTTGTTCTGGGTCACTTTCCTTCATCAAGTAATAGTCTACTATATTATGGTTCATTTATCCATAGAGTTCACACTTGAATTGCACGACTTTCACCGGAGCTGAGGATGAAGCCTTCATATTGTTGAGTTGTCAAGTCAAATTATCAATTTTCACTTGCATTTTCATCATTTAATCGACAGCCACAATTCCTTTTTTCTCTTGAAAGGTAGTAGTTTGTCTACTCCGCTCGTTCATCCACAGATAACTATTATTCACCATCTCCTCTACATCTCTTCCACTTCATCAATCGTCTTTGTCATCAATGATCCTCCTGAAGCTGCATTGATTGTGCCTTTCATATGTGGGGTTACTCCGTTATAGAATGTTTGCAACAAGAATTCCTTAAGTAAGTTATGGTGTGGACATTTCTATTGAAAATCCTTACATCGTTCTCACGCTTTATAGATCAATTCCTCGTCATTTTGGTGGAAGTTGGTAATTTTCTTGATGATCTTAGTGGTCTTACTCAGGGGGAAATACTTATCTAAAAAGGTATGAATTAGCTGATCCCACGTTGTGACATTAGCTGGGTTAAAGGAATGATACCAAGCCTTTGTTCTATCTTTAATGGTAAAGGAGAAAGCCTAATTCTGGCCATATCTTTCAACATCTGATGATACTGAAAGGTATCACAGATTTCAAGGAAGTTCACTATATGTGCATTAGGATCCTCGTTTGTCAGCCCATAAAATTGCATGTTCTGTCCTTTTTAGATAAGTATTTCCCCCTGACTAAGACCACCAAAATCATCAAGGAAATTACCAACTTCTACCAACTAGCTGATCCCACATTGTGACATTGGTTGGGTTAAGGGAATGATACCAAGCCTTTGCTCTATCTCTAAGGGTAAAGCAGAAAAGCTAAATTCTGACCGTATCTTCTGGCATTTGATGATACCAAAAGGTATCATAAATTTCAAGGAAGTTCACTATATGTGCATTAGGATCCTCGTTTGTCCCCTTTGGTGGAAGTTGATAATTTCTTTGATGATCTTGGTGGTCTTAGTCAGGGGGAAATACTTGTCTAAAAAGGCACGAATTAGCTGATCCCATGTTGTGACATTGGCTGGGTTAAGGGAATGATACCAAGCCTTTGCTCTATCTCTAAGGGTAAAGGAGAAAAGCTTAATTCTAACTGCATCTTCCGACATCTGATGATACCAAAAGGTATCACAGATTTCAAGGAAGTTCACTATATGTGCATTAGGATCCTCATTTGCCAGTCCATAAAACTGCATGTTTTATGAAGCATGTTTAGGAGGGCTGGTTTAATTTCAAATGATGTTGCTTGTACGGGTGGCCTAACTAGTCCTTGGTTAGCCACATTGAACCCTGGTCTCATGAAGTCCACAAGGGTCTATTGTTGCCATCCTTGGTTCGCTTCGTGGTCTAAATCTTGCTGAAATTCCTTAGCCATTGTTGTTTTTGCGATTTCCTTTTCTTCTTCAGGTTGAACTTTCCTAATAGATTGTTCTAGTCGAGTGATATCTAAATCTACAGTTTCAGCTACATGAATCATGAATCAATCTTCTCATGACTCTTGTGTTCATGCAAGAGTACAATTTCAAAAATAAAATAAAGAATGAGAAAAAAATTAAAAACTAACTAAACACCTTAAACTATAGAACTAAACTAATCACCTCCATGATAACCGTGCTAAAAACCTGATCGTGGTTTTCCGATGTGTGTAAGTTCTAATTAATAACATCGATAATTCTTAAGTATACGAGTAGTTCGCGTAGTACCTAAGGTGTCGATCCTACTAAGAGAGATAATCTAATCCTAAAATCTAATGCCAAAATAATTCGCAATAATTCACAATATAATAAAACTAAGACAAGAATTTAATTCAATCACGCAACTCAATTTCAAGAATCAATTACAAAAATATTAACAAAGTAGCAGTTGCAACACACACTCAAGAATTAACCTAAAGGAACTATTAATTGAGAGAAAGGGAAATTTTTACTTATCTTTAACACTAATATAATCGATTATGAATTATCGGATTATTGGTCCTTGATGATCTTAAGGTTGATTACTCTCTCTCGAGTTATAACCATTAACCCTAAATTATAAACCCTAATCAAATTATGAAAAATTGCAATTTCTTAATTTACAATATATCCAAAACCCTAATTAGATTTGAAATTATCCAATAAACTATCGGGAACATAAGCGAGATCTTTCTTCATTTAATTACCGATTTGATTAATTTCTCATTCTTATTAAATCACCTAACTCTCGTTAACCTAATTTAGTTATTTTTCATTCGATTCACCCTCTCAATCTGTTATCGAATTATGCAATCACATAAATCAATCACAATAATTCCAATAAACATAAAACAATTAGATTTTATTAAATCAAAGATAAAAAATCCCGAAGGTGAGTATAGAACATCTCAACATTCACAATCATATCTTCAAACTGCTATTTCCAATTATATACAATAATAAAATGAAAAATAATAGGAAATACAATTCTAAACAAAGACGGGAGGTAGCAATGTTAGAAACTTTTGATCCGAGAAGTACATCGATGTCGAGTTCTTCTCCACTTCTCTCTTCCTTATTGTCTTTCTTAATCTCTCGACAATTCTCTCTAGGGTTTCTCTCCAAAAGTGACTGATGCAAAAGCTCTCTCATTTTCTTTGTCTTACTTTTTATATACTTTTGTGTTTGAAACAGGCCTAGGATTTTTCCGGAGTCTAAAAGGTCCTAAAAACTCCCTCAAAACTTGATGTTTTTGAGTGTCTGCGCGTCTACCCTGTAGGCCACAATCGTGGGCCATATACGAGCCTTCTGTCACGATTGTGGCAGTCAGGTCATGATCGTGGGTCGTGTCCTAGACTTTTGTCACGATCGTGACATGGGCTAACTCTAGTGCTTTTGTCATAATCTTGGGTCATTGTGCCACGATCTTGGGTCATTGTTTCGGCCTGGGTATCTCCAAAACTTCTCTATTTTTCGATGTTGACCTTGAAATACCAACAAATACATCAAAATATCTCAAAGATATAACAATTAAGCTGAGAAACTTACTAACCCATAAAAACACTTCCAAAGACGTGCAGTTAACAACTCCACGGTGGAGTAGTGGCAAATGCTCAGCATTGCCAAGCTTCTCAGAGCCGCAACTTTAGTGGGTCCGAAGAAGGAGTAATAGGCCATGACGTCCAGTGGACTAATTAGCCCTTTTTTATTGACCACTTCCATGTACTTCCAGTGCGTGAAGGTCACGCGTGGTGGACTACGTGCCTGAAGCAGGTGGCGTTCCCATGTTGGCATAATTGATGGTGCTTGTGCCCTACGCGCCATCTCACTAATAGCCGTCATAAGTTGGACTAACCCGAACATAGAGCAAAAATGACGCCAGGACTAACCCGAACATAGAGCAAAAATGACGCCAACGCATTTGAAAAGCGGCAACTATCAAAATTTGCAAGAAAAAAGTTAATGTTTTTACTAATTTAATATAATATTAAGTATCGATTCCATTAATTTACTACATCTATAATCTATATTATAAAATATTAAACTTTTTATTTTATTAAAAAATTAATTTAACTTTTCTCCTATTTCATATATATTTATACTAGATACGACGTGACGCCATTGACGGGTTTTGGACATTAAGAAGGAGATCTTAACACATTGGACCCTACCAATGCTCGTATACCGTCTAATGCTTCTGCACCAGACACATGTTGGCATGTTTTTATTCGGACTATACGGAGGCACCTAAGTGGAACCTTTGCAAGGTACGAACTCCATATAATGACACAGAACTTGTGTTGATTAAGTTCTCGAACTGCCACTAAACGACACTACCTCTCTATTTCATTGCTTTCAGAAGGTAAAGTTTGCCATATTGTCGACACTTGTTTTGTGGTTATACACGAAATCTGTACCTAATTGAAATTTTATGGTTTCATGACTTATCTACTACTAACCATTTCTAGTTTTTCTCTTCTTGTTAGAATGGTTTGCCATCTTAATTAAATCTTCTTGTGATTTACTGTCTTCCCAGGAAGTAGTTGAACTTCTAGACACAATTACAGACAGCGTCACCAAAAACCTTAAATCATCATTCGACGAATAGCCCTTGTACATCTGACCGGAGTTACAATTTGTTCGGTAACCTATTCATCAATTTTCTTAACTATTAATGAAGTTTTCTGCTTAACACACAAGCAAGAGACTAGCCAGTTGAACAACTATTGATCGATAGACCATCAAGTGCAAGCATATAGTTTTGGCAGACACTGTCACTGTACAGAACAAGGTCAAGCTGCTAGTGGGAGAAACTTCATAACCATAAGAAGTTATTAAATCAGTAGTACGAATAAGCAAGTCATTAAAGATTGTAAGAGCATGATTTTATTATAGTATATGATTGTAATGCCAAGCATACACAAGTTCTACTTCTTAGCTTTGGGAAAACATACACAAGTCCTCCCTTTTTCCGTACGTGGTTAATACATACAAGCAATTATCTGTAATAAATTTAGTCACTTTACGTACGTCTTAAATTCAGTCACTTTAAGTATGTCTTAAATTCAGTCACACTTTCTTTTTTTTTTTTTCTGATAAAGAGAAGGCAAAAAGCCTAGAAAACAAACTACAAAGGACACATTCTTGAAATGGATTTACCAGATTTATCCGGACCTAGTATTGTACTTATCCCTTCTCGAGAAGTAGTGAATTCATAACGCCCTAATGGAAGACTTACGGCAAAATTTGTCATCCAGTCAATGGCACAGTTACCTTTACGACAGGTGTGGGCAATTCTAACCTCCCAAGATCTTTTGATCAAAATTTTGATATTGGAGACTAAGCTTAATTATGCATGTACTATCCACCTCCATAATCACTCTTCTAGCTCCTAAATTCCAAGCCAACTCCAACCCCTTAAGAGCTCCGCAAAGCTCTTAAGCTATAGCAGCGCAACCACCAATATGAAAGGCGAAACCCTTCTTCCAATTCCCACAATCATCCCTCATCAATCCTTCAACTAAGGCAAGGCTACAAGATGCCTTGAAGGCACCATCGGTATTAATTTTACACCACCCCTCTTTTGGAGCACGCCACCCAATTTGGACCTCATGGTAAGACAATCTCGAGTTAGTTAGTCTAGTAATAGCATTAACCTTCACAATATCTTCAACTCTAGCTATAATCACATCCACGCTTGGTTTTGGATGAACCTCAGAAAAAATCTTCTGATTCCTCCATTTCCAGATAAATGAACAGGTAACTCCAAATATTATGCTCCATTCATTCTCATCATCTGAATATGTATTCTTGGACAAATTACTAATCAACCAGTTCGTGGGCTCTTCTGATATAAAATCATTCCATAAATGGCAAGGGACAATCTTGTTCCATATTGTTTTAGTTGCTATGTAGTCCCGTAGAGCGCGGACACATAACTTCTCTACTACAAAAAAACTACCACAATTGGTTTTGGTTCAGCCAGATTCTGACGAGGCTGTATGTTGCCGTTTGGATCCATGGAGACAACTGTTGAACACGAGAATTCTGGCTTAAGGATT
>JANIIA010050385.1:0-11381 GCA_027478495.1 Erythroxylum alaternifolium
TGACAATTTTTCGGGTCCGGAAACAATTCCAGAAAATTCCCGAAAAATTCCTATAATTCTCTAAAATTAGGAAAATCTTAATGAACCTCTCCGATTCAATTTTTCACTCACAAAACATATTTGGAAAATTTCCCATTTATTCACACTTATACCGGGAAAATTGTCATGAATTCTTGTACAATAATTTTTATGTGCACATATCACTGTTCACAAATGCATGAGCATGAGATGTGTTTTCCTAATTTCTCTTATTACCTCACTTGGACCCGTTTCTCTGGTCCGACCCGTTCTATGAAAACGGGATGTTACATTTAAGGAAATTAGTCTCTTGTATTGAGGATCCCATTCCTCTTTTAGATTGGCAACTTTTTTGTCATATATAATTTTAATATGAATGAATGGACCACTTGAGACAATTTCTCACAAATTAATATTTTTAGCCATTAAAAGTAACTTTAGCATTGTTTTTTAATATTAATTTCCATGAAAAGGGGCTCTACTAATGTTTTATCCCTTTTGGTTAAAAGATGATGAAGATGCTCCTAAATATGCCATTATGATCTTTGCCATAAGACTTTGTTTGAAAAACTAGCCTTATAGACCCACTCTAGTACCACTTGATAGTCCCTAATGGCACCTAAGAGGGGGATAAATTAGTTGTTTATAAACTTTTAATATGAAAGGTTATTAACTTATTATGGAAAAATATCACAATTTATAAATGATGCAAGTATAAAGTAACTTAACAAAGCTCATAACTAAAAAATTGAAAGAGTGAAGAAATAGAGATACAAACCAATTTATAGTGGATTAGCAAACAATCCTTATCTACGTCCACTCCCAATAATCTTCTTGATTTCTACTATAATTTTTCTATCAAGGCAATGAATAAACTTTTTATAATCTTGACTTCGCAAAGAGGAACTTTGATACAATCTTCTTCTAAAATGAAGAGCAACCTCAATTCCACTTAGAATACTCCTAGATATAATGACCAAGAAGTTTAAATAAACCTTATAACTTAAATTAGCTCATTTTATCACTATAAAAATCTCAAAAAGGCTCACTCACTCAAAATGAGACAATAAATGCTCAAATGATTGAAAAAAAACTTTAATATGTGTGTAAAAGACATCCAAATGCTTCATGATGTAAGAACCAATAAGAAACATGTATTTATAGGGTTTTAGGACCACTATTAGTCGTTGGAGCCGAAAACTAGTCATTACAATAGTTAATTGTAGACCATTGGTTGACCAGTATGCATTGAATGCACAAATTCACTTGCTATTGAGACATTGGTAGATTAATACGTCATCCAATGTTACTATAAACTCTTGGTACATCAAATTTGATAACTTTAACCTATATTAGTTAACCACTAACCCATATAGGTCAATCAATCCACCCTAGAAACATGATTTTAATAACTCTAAATGCTCAAACTCAATTTGATTAATGTAATTATGATTTAAACACATCCTAAGGTCTTTAAAGAGTGTTTGTAAGATCAAGTCTTTTCTAATAAAACGAAAATCATTAATACCCCTTGATAAATGAAAAGACTCATATAATGGAGTGATATGAAATATTTATGCATTGTGAGCCTCTTAGAACATTAAAGTGACTAAATGAGATTACAATTAATATTATAAACTAAAGAATGACCATGATGTTCCTTATTCTTTTTTTGTTCTTGACTTGATTTTTACTTTATAAGTTGTAGACCTCATCTCTTCTTTTATCAACTTCACAAAATATCATTTTGAGTTGTGCATGATTTCATCTTGTTCTTATAAAAGTTCTTATCAAGATAACAAACTCATTACTAATATTTATGTTTGTTTATCATCAATTTTTTTATTAGAACCTTCCTTGGTTCAACGTTATTAATAGTTGATTGATGCATTTGGTTGTGATATTTAATATGTGGCTTTTATTTTTGTACAAGTCCATTTTTTATACTCTATAGATACCAACATTTGATGATTATTTTTATGAATCATTTAAGGAAGTTGAATAAAAAGTTAATAACATGGTTTTATTTTACATGCAAATTGTTGATGCTCTTATATTTTTTTCTTCATCTATGAGCAATCTTTAATTCTTTAACATTATGAAACTTAATAAGACTAATCATAAATAACGGGTTAAATCTTTGATGTCGAATTTAACGATAATGAAATTAGACTTGGTTTTGGAAGAGGACTCTTTTGCTAAACCCACCATTAAGACTTTTGTTAATGATAAGAAGATTTATGATGATAAGGAGTACTCAAACCAATGTTTTTTTTTTGATCATGAGGTATCACATGGAGGACTTTACATGTGATATAATTTCAAAGACTGAGAATGGTAAGAAATTTCTTGAAACCATCAATAGGATATATATGAATTTCTCCATTAATAAGAAGGTTGAATTCTTGAACACTTTGCATTCCACTATTTATGATGGTTTTAATAGGATTACAAGGCATATCGATAAGATTATAACTTATTATCACAAGAGTAAAGTAATCAATATGGTACTTAATAAGGTTTACGTTATATGATTTATCATACGGACTCTTCTTTCTCAATATAATTCCATTATATCCAGTTACAATACTAAGAAAGAGTAATATATTATAGAAGAGATGACAACAATTTTTTCAAAAGAGGTGGAACATATGAAGAAAAGGAGAAAAAGAAGCATGGCAATGGTTATAAATCAAAACAATAATGATCAGAAAAGGAAACATTTACCAAAGAATACCAATAATAATAAGACTTTCAAGAGCAAAATATGGGCAACAAAAGGAATGGGAAAAGAGTTTAGCTTCCTATGCTCCTAAGAATAAGGGATTTAAAGAAAAATGCCATTACTACTAGAATTTTGTGCACAATAAGACATATTACAAGAAGCTTAAGGCTAAACTAGGAAGGAAAGGTAATCTTTTTATGAAGGTTTTCTTATAATATAATATTATTGATATACCTTCTAATACTTGGTATTTAGAAAAATGTACTACAATTCGCATTACCAATTCCTTATAAAACTTGACAAATAGAAAGAATATTACTAGTATTAAGTAGCATATATATATAAGAGATGGTATAAGAATCAAAGTTGAATTTTTGGAGAAAGACAAATTATAGCTTACTACAGGAAATTTTTTTAGAGTTATATAAAGTTTCATACATATGCTTAAATAGAAGAAATTTAATTTTACATCTATTTTGGATATAAATGGTTATAATTTACATTTTTGAATTTAAAAAGTAACTTTATACTATGGCCCTATTTTAATTAGAAATAAAATTGTGTATGGTAGCCTTTACAAGCTTAATTTGGTAGATGTGTCTATTCTTACTTCTTCTTCTCCTCCTCTTAATATTATTCCTACCATAAATAGCTTAATTTTAAATAAATCTTATATTTTATGGAAAAAGTAATTAGGCTTTAGAAAAAGAATGGAAATATTATAAATAATGGGATTCTATAAGATCTCAAATTTTAAATTTGATAATTGTATTGACTGTATAAAAGGTAAATTGATTGCCAAGGTTGGAAACACTAAAGTTGACAAGCAACTTTTTAAACTTTGACACTTGTGTTAATTGTAAAAAAGAAAATTTGATTGCCAAGGTTAGAAACATTAAAGTTGAAGAGTGTATATAACTACTTAGGTTTATCCATATTAATATTTGCAGGGTTTTTACTCCAATTATAGGTGGATATAAGTACTTCATCACTTTCAATGATGGATTTTCCTTTAGTAGCCTTATTAAGCTCATCTATGAGAATTTTGATGTTTTGGAAGTCTTTAAAGCTTTTAAGAAAAATTGAAACTTCAACAAGGAAGAATAATCAAAATGGTTTATTCTTACAAACATGCTAAGTATATTGGGAGATATGATAAGACCAGACACAATCATGAACCTTTTGTTAGGTACCTACATAAGTGTTGCATTGATGTACAATATATAATGATTGGTACACATAAGCTAAATAAAGTTGTAAAAAGAAGAAATCGTTTACTTCTTAACATAATATAATATATGTTGGCAAACTTTTACTTATTTTTAAGAATTGAAACTTATATCTTAAATCAAGTGTCGAACAAGGCTGTTTCTAAGACTCCTTATAAGATATGGTTATAAAAAAAGTCACTTCTCATCACTTTTATGTTGGGTTTTGTAAAACAAAAGTGAGATAATCCTTAACCTAAGAAACTTGACCTAAGTCCATCATCGTCATTGGCTATTCTATTGGTTGTTGTGTAGGATTAAAAAGCTCCAAGTTTTACTATCCATCATATACCACTATAATTATTGAATAAGATCCGACCATCTATTTTATGGATGACATTAATATAATTAAGGGCCTAAGGAAAATATGTTTAGAAAACACCTAATTATTTCCTTATACCTGTCACTTTTGCTCTAATAGTTGACATTATGGTTGACTAACATCTAATAGCCATTTAAAATGAGCCAATTAAGTAAGTAGAACATGGAGCTCTAGATGTAGTTATAGAAGATATATCTTTAAAGAGATAAAAAAGGCATATCTATAATCTTTAATGACTACAATACTAAAGCATGAGTATGATATTAGTAACCCCTCATATCTAAATACCTATAAGGAAGCCATCTCTAGTCTCGAACCTAGATTTTTATGTTATGAATGATAACGTGGACTTTTTGTTATAAAATGAAATTTCGAGATTGGAAGATTTGCCAAAAGGTTGTATGCCCATTAAATGTAAGTAGACATTCAGAACCAAGCGTGATGCCAAAGGTTAAGTGGAGAGGCATAAAGTAATACTAATAGCTAAAGACTATAGGTAATGAGAAGGTATTGATTATAAAAGACCTTCTTTTATGTTTACACTAAGGACTCTTTGCAAATCATTATATAAATTATTGCTCATATTTACCTAGAGCTTAATTTTTACATGGATATAAGAATAAATTTATTAAATGAAAATTTAATTATAAGCTTTATAATTTAATTTATGGGAAAACAAGTTTCAAGAAAATGGTATCTCAAGTTTGATGAAATTATCATGCCAATAACTTTAAGAAAAATATTATTAATTAATGCATATCTATGAAGGTTAGTGGGAACAAGTACATATTTCTGATTTTATATCCATGATGATATCTTATCCATTGGTAATAACATTGATCTATCCATTCATACAAAGTATATATTATTTAGTTATTTTAATATGAAGGATGATAGTCCCTAATGGCGTCCAAGAGGAGGGGTGAATTGGGTATTCAAAAAATTCAACAATTTTTCTAACCAATGTACTTAATTAACAACAATCAAATAATTGAAAATTAATTTAAAGACTATATGGAGGAGAGAATACAAATCTATAAACCCTTACATACATTCAATAGCATGACTCTTCTTAGAATTCCACAACAAATTTTCTTTCAAGGTGAAGAATACCTTTGGATAAAGGGGAACCCTTCTTACAATCTTCTTCTAAGGTGAAGAAGAACTTCAATCCTACTTGGATCATCCCTAACTACAATATTCAACACCCCAAAAAAGTATTACAACTCAAAAGTATTTTACTTATTCACTTCATAACACCAAAATGGCTCAGTCACATAAATATGACACAATAATGCTCAAATGATTAAAAAATTCTTTAAATTGTATGTATACAACACCCAAAACCTTCTTGAAAACACCTATTTATAGTATTTGGGACCCAAAATAGCCATTAGAGCCATAAACTAATTGTTATAACAACTATATACAGTGCATTGATCAACCAATATGCATCTACAGCATTAGATTCACTAGTCGTTAGACACTAGTAGATCAGTAAAGGATACTAGTCTGCCAATATTATAGATTGGTTAACTAATACATCAATTAATGTTATAGCAAAATCCTAATACTTTAAATTTAAGAATTTCAACCTATATTGGTCCATCATTAATCGATATAGGTTGACCAATAATCTAAAAACATGATTTTAACAATTTCAAATACTCAAAACCAATTTTTTAAATCCAAATATGATTAAAATACTTTCTGAAACGTTCCTCGAAGATTATTTGGAAGATTAAGTGGCTTTTATATTAAAATCAAAGTATCTCTTGATGAATATTAAGACCCATGCAATAAAGTAAGAATTATGCATAATTAGCCTTTTAGACCATCAAATCAATAAAATGAGTTTACAAATACTAATATAAAAATATGAAATGACCTTGATAAGCCTTGATCATCTTTTATTCTTGTTTTGATTTTCATTTCATTAGTTATAAACTTCAACTTTCTTTATCAACTTCAAACACTATCTTTTTAAGTTTGTGACTTCATTTTATTCTAATATTTCTTTTCATAAAAATAATAAACACATTAGTAGTAATTATGTTTTGTTATCATTAAAACATCGATTAGAACCTCCTTTGGTTCAATAATCTCCCCCTTTTTGTTGATGAAAAAACCCTTGTAATATTAGAGAATAATAATAAAACAAAGCAGATAAATAAATATCAAGATAGTGATTGGCTGCCTCCTTAGTTCATGCATAAAACATAATTCAATATAAAGAGCATAACTTAATATCAAAAATAAAAGAGATATTCAACATCAAAGAAATATCCATACATGTAGATATCATAAATTTACTCAAGCATATTATATAAAGTGCAAAAAATACAAAAATAATAAAATAATCACTCCCCTTGAATGTTATCACCCCCAACTGGAGATTGTCTTGAATAGGATATATGGAGTAGTTTGGAACAGATGAGCAGAAAGCTAAAATTTTACTTTAAACTCGTTACATTGGTCAAACATAGAGCTATATCGGTCTACCAATGACTGGTGTAATCAACTAGTTTATGAATCCATTATATTTACAAATTCACTGGAAAGAAAAGTTTTTTAGATAAAGGGATATTGGTAAACCACTCTAACACAATGGTCGACTGGTTTGAGTAATCAGATTCTTAGATAAGCGTCCAAACAAAAAACAAACTCGTTAGAAATGCAAAAAACATGATTTTTTATTACACTGGTAGACCATACTAAGACATTGGTTGACCGATGTGTTCTGGAAAGCTAAAATACAACTTTAAAACACAAATTTAAACATCAAAACACTTAATGAGTTATAGCAATATCAATTAAGGATTATCATAAACCTTAACAGAGACTTAGAATACTCAAAGTAAATCAAGAAAATAAAGGGGTCTTTATCATATAGAATTACTATTAAACATATCCAATTCTCTTATAATTTAGTAAAATTAATCCCTATTCATGGTTTTAGTGAAATAATTACCCAATTAATGTAAATTCTAGTTTAGTATTCTCATTTTGTACAATAATCTCTAATTTTAGGTTCTAAGGTTCTCACTTTATAAATAATTATTAAACAACTTATTCATAATACAAACACAACATCATGATTTATACCCAAGTTCACGCATAAATGCAAGTTATCAGATATTTTTAAATTACAAACTAATAATTATCTCAATGAATATTATTTATGGGAGATTTGAATGAAGATTCTTCTTATATTTTCAAACCATTAGTGGCATCTTATCTTTCTCATCTTTCTCACTTAGTTCAACAATTGTCTCTTTTAAAAAATTAAAGAAATTTCGTTTCTGTATAAAGAAATGATACACTAAGAGTTGTATAAGGCAAACTAAGCTCATGTTCCCACTATGCGCAAAACCAAAAACATAAAAAAAAGAGACCATATGTTAGGTAATACAACTTAGATACACTTGACCTATATCTTTAGCCAAACTACTATTTTTAGAATGAATATGTCTCCTTTTAGCTATCGCATTAGAACTGGCTAAGAACATACCAACGGAGTTTTGCATGTGCACATTCATTTTGAAAGTTGTTTGAGAGATAGTGAACCTGCCTTGCATGTCTCAATAAGGCATCCATCTCTGCATCTATGTCATTTTGAAGTTGTGATCCAAAGTAATACACATCTTTCCCATTTTTATTTTCAACATTTTCTATTTACGTTGGATTTCAGGTATGAATGCCCAGTTCTCTAGTTAAATAATATTCTATATTCTAAGAACAAAGCTTGATATTTGATTTTTTGCTACTGAATAAGGAAATATGTACTCTGATTCTACAATATACTTCTCTGTTGAAATGTTGTATGGTTTGATATATATCCCTAAAAATGCGTTTCTTCCTCTCATCTTATATCATTGAGATTAGATAGGAGAAGGATATATAATAGGACCAGATGATTAAATTATCAATATGACATATGCATGCACTCTATTATATGGTATTATCCCATTTGGTAGGTGGTTCACTAAAACAATGCTTTATCCATTTGATCTTTTACGCTTCCTTAGAAAATTCACATTAAAGGAATATGAGTGATGTAGTTTATGAGGCTTTTATGGAAAGAACACATTTTTTGGTTATCATAATAAACCCTGTTTACTCTATCCACCATAGGGAGCCTACCCCTAATAGGCTTCCATAGGATTAAGATGGCTTGTGGGAGAGCATTTTTACCCCAGATCATTCTATACCAAAATAATGTGAGTTAAGTGCCTTAATATAATCTTATGCATAATAAGTTGTGAATATCCCATAATTATAATGCTTCCATATGTTCCTATCAGCCTCTTCCTTGTTTAGTGTAGTATTTAAGATTACCTATCTTAGGTGTTGCTGGTTAATTGCTTTGATGATTTCATTTTTGTGTTTGAAACCTTCAGCTATCATGTCATTATCCATTACGATATTATTCAACATAGAGAGCTCTTATAAATTGTTTAATAGACCTACATATGTCCAATTATCCTCTCAAAAGAGAGTATCTTTTTCATTGCCCATTTTTTTAATAATTCCAGGCCTCACAACATCTTTGATCTTGAAGACATGTTTTATAGTAGTTGAGGCAACCTTTATAATTCTACAACTTTGTATGCTCTTTCCTTTCATATAATATTCATTGGCCCACTTAGAACATAATGATTGTTTGGTTGCTTATCTTCAATTAGTTTCCAGAACCTCTTTGTTAGCATCACTTTATTAAACATTTTTAGAGGAATTATACCAAGGCCTCCTTGTCTTTTTGGAAGGAAGATCTTAGTCCACCTAATGGAAACCTTTTGATTTTCAGTGTTTCCCCTAACCATAAGAATCTTCTCAGGATCTTATTTATAGATTTGATGATATAACGAGGAAGAGACAGATGAGAAGCCCAATGCATGTTAATAGAGTTTAAAACAACATATATCAATTGAAGTTTACTTACAAAGGAAAAGGTTTTAATACTCCAATTGGTTTCTTTTGAGTGTACCTTATCAAGGAGAGGCTTAAGATCCCTATTTAAAGTTCTAAAAACATTAATTGGTATCCTCAGATAATTAAAGTTAGAACTAGTATGTGAAAACCTTTGATCGATGAAATCATTTTCTCCTAAGTTTTAGCCTATTTAGAAAGATAAGATACACTTTTAATGACATGGCTTCCAGCCTTGAAATTTTAAAGAAAATTTTAAAGATGTATATAAGACAAGTAATGGAGTTCTTATCAGCTCTAGATACAAATATTAGGTCATCATCAAATGTGATAGTTATGATGCTAAGTTTTCTGCATTTAGATTGATATTTAAAAGCTCTAATCCTTTCAATTACTTTCTTTAAAAGTCCACTTAGAACTTCCATAACTAATACAAACATGTAAGGAGAAGAAGGATCCCCTAGTTTGATCCCTTTATAACTTTTGATTGCTCTAGTCTGTTCACCATTATATGAAAAGTGTGAATAAAACAACATTGTTGCTTGCATTTAGTAAAGTTAACTAGAAAATACATAGCCCTCATGATATACACCAAAAAATTCCAATGAACATTATCATATGCTTTATTGAGATCAATCTTAATTATGTAGTTTTCCCATTTTTCTTGGAATAATTCCTTAATAGTTCCTGCATGAGTATTATGTTGTCACCCATATTTATCCCTAGAATGTAAGTAGTTTGGGAATGATCAATGACTAATAAGCATCCTTTTCAATATTTTAGCTAGGAGTTTGGAAATTATCTCATAAATAGAATTACAAAAGGTTATGAGACGATAATCATTGAACTTTCTTTGTTCACCACCCTTAGGAATTGAAGATGTATGTTTAATTAATTGCTTCCAATAATTTTATCTTCATGAAGAATTCCAATACAGCCTCCATTACCATGCCCTTAATGATAGGCCATGCTTTGACAAATAAATTGATGTTAAAACCATCAAACCCTAGTGCCTTATGGGGATCCAGTAATTTCAAAGTCCCTTCAAACTCATTACTATAACTGGTTCAACAAGCAACACTATCTCCGAAGGAGTGAGATATTCCTTCATTATATCTCTAACTAGTTCATTAAAAGATAGGGTAGTGGTAGGTGCATTCTATGTGTGTATGAATAATGAGAAAGATTTCTTTGGACATTAAATATGTTGAATGACCTCCTAAGATAGTGAAAAGTCCTACTATGATTATATGTATGATGCCTATTATGAATGAAGGCTTGATGTATGCTTCTATAAGAGTATGAGTGTGTTTTATGTTATCATAGAAATTATGCCTATTCTTCCTTTGAGAGTATTGAATTATATTCCTCGGTTATGATCCATATATGAAAACACAATATTTTTTCTTAGGTTGAGCCTTAATGAATGTTAAATGTGTATGTGTATGTTTGGATGTGAATGTTCCATGCTTATTTATCATTCCAGGTAATGGTTCTTCACTATACAAATATTTTCCCTTAACAAATGTAGTTTTATAATTGCCCTCACTTCTATAGTTATATCATATTCTATGCCTATCATTGTAATTCTTTTGAGCTCTTAGTATGTTTTCTAATGCTTCATTCTTCTTAGTAAACTTGGATAAAGAGTCCTCATAGGAATCTACCTACTTTTTCAAAGCTTCATTCTCACAACTTAATGCATCTAATTTATGATTGTCATTAATGATCACATTTTTGGGTGCTTTAATACTATGCAATTCACTTTTTATCTTTTCATTCTCATTCATATATTCATCCAGATTTTTTAAGCTTCCTTAAGTTTTAAAGATAATTTCTTCTTGTTACGACTCATGATTTCTAAACTTTCAACTAATTAATCATATGTCATATCTACATAACTATCAGTATCACAAAAATTAGGATTGAATGTTACCTCATCAGTATCTATAGCAGTAAAACATATATGAGTTGTCTTTTCTCCCAAATGCTTATTTTTAGATTCATTTGTGTCATCCTAAGTTGATGCTTTAAGTGCTTTCTTCTTGTAACATCCCCTCACCAATTGCTAGTGAACAGTGACATATGCATGCATTATACATGCACATGCATAATAGAT
>JANIIA010050446.1:0-11379 GCA_027478495.1 Erythroxylum alaternifolium
TATTATTATTATTATTATTATTATGTCTATTTGTATTTGCATTTGTATTATTATTTATGTGGATTTATTGGAAATAACCTCTCTACCAATTAGAGTAAGGTTGAGTACTCGGGCCCCACGTATTAACAGAACTCTCATTGATTTTATTTTTCGTTAAAAAATAAAAAACTTATTTAGTTGATATTGTAATAAAAATTGAAAAATATGTTTAATTTCTTCATTCTTTTGTGAGAAAACACAAGGATGATTCTTAACAAATATGATCACTAGGTATGACTTTTGCTAGAATTCTAGTCTTTAACTTTTTCATGATTATGTTAAAAAAATAAAAAATGGAATTTACGAGTGCTAATTTTAGTATGGAATTTATTTATTTTATTCATTTTTAGGAAGAACATGAGTGCTAGAATGGTGTCTTATAATAAGATTTTTCTGGCTAAAATATTTGCGTCTTTGATTTAAGATAACTTTACTTGAATATCCATTAAATCTTATTGTTGTCATCCCTTATTCAAATTAATGTATTTAAAATGGAGCGTTGGGTCTAATAGAAGCAATTTATGGTTTGTGGTGGGAGATGCCTAAGGAATTGTTGGTTTGGCTATCATTTTATTGTGATTTTTGGTTATTGTTTCCTATTTTTATCATTGAAATCTTCATAATTTTGTGAAAAATACAAGGATGATTCTTAATAAACATGATTTCTAAGTTTGACTTTGGCAAGAGACTAAATAATAACCACTAAACCTTAGAAGTCTTCTAGTCTTTAACCTTTTCATGACTATACTAAAATAGTGAATCACAAAATTTATAGAAGCTAAACTTAGAATCAAATTTATTTATTTTTATTTATTGTTTTTAGGAAGCATGTGGGTGATAAAATGGTGTCTTAAAAAAAGAGTTTGTATGGTAATATTTATGGATCATTGGTATACAATAACTATACTTAGTTATTTAATAAAGCTTAAGAAAAGTAATTGTTTGAGGTGAGAGATATCTAAGGGAATGTAAGTTTCACCTTCATTTTTAATTGTAATTTTTAGTTTTTATTTCCTATTTTTAGTTTATATATTTCTCGTTAAGAAAAAAATAAAAACACACTTACTTGTGATTTATAATAAGAATAAAATTGAAAATATATTTAGTTGAGATTTGTAATATAAATTAAAATTTTTATTTAATTTCTTAATTTTATTTTATTAAATAATTAGAGATATTTATCATGTTACAATTTTTTAAGTATAATAACAATAATAATAATAATATCACTTATTAAAAAATATCAATTAATTAGAAATTGGTAAATTGTGTAATTAGGTAATGAATAGTGATAATGGTTTCAATTTTTGCAATCTCATATCTAGGATATATTTGAGATCTTCCTCCAAATGGACCAAAGCTATTTAAACTTACTTAAATTGAACTTAAATTGTTCTGCAAATATTTCTTTTTCTTATTGTGTCATTTTAGTAACATATAAGATTTGAAAACTATAGATAGAAGAATGCTAATAAAATACATTGAAAGAACTATTGTGAATCTAAGCATTAAAGGTACTATATGAGGCTATTACTTAGTTACCACCTTTTAGGAATAAGATATCTATTGTACTTTATATATTTATAACCTTTTTAAAGATATTAACTTTGAGAGGATATATTCTTAAGACCTTCAAAGCTACTTTCTAGGTGTACTTCACCTTACCAAGATCCTTCCATGTTAAATATTTTCCCTCCTATTTTCCAAGTTACTTCTTTTAGTTTTGTATATTACATATAAGTACCTTGGATATATCATCAAAAGTAGTAACGATATAGAAGATAACACAATGCACCATCTTAAATTATGATAACTTGAATAAAGGGGAGCCTTAGGAATTTTATATGACAAGAAGATACCAATTAAGCTAAAAGGTAAATTCTATAATTTAGTAATTACGCTGAACATGCTTTATAGGATAGAGTGATAGCCCATCAAACATGTGCATTGTCTTAAGTTAATGGTGGCAAAGATGAGGATGCTTTGGTAGATGTGTAACCTTAAAAGAAGAGACAAGGTCAATAAAGTAGTGACAAGAGATAAGTAGTGGGTGACTAATGTTGATAGTAAATTATGGAAGACAAGGTTTAGATGATTCGGTCATGTTAAAAGTACACATATTGACAGCCCAATAAGAAGATGAAAGAAGATTGTACTTAGGGAATGTAGGAGAAGAAGAGAAAGGCCCAAGAAGAATTGGGGATAGGTGATTTGGAACAATATGACCTTATTAAAGCTTATTGAGGACTTAACTCTCAATAAAAAACTTTGGCGAACTAGGATATGGGTAGAGGACCCTACATATAGAAGCTATACTAACTAGGAGTAAGGTTGTATACTTTTAGACCTCCTTAGATTCTGCGTCTCAACGGGATTCTTATTGGCTTGTTATTGTTTACTATTAATGGTAAATATAATGTTTAAAATAGTTAAACAAGTTTAATTCCTTAATTTTGCTTTAATGTTATCAAATACAAATCTTATGCCTTTTTAAGTTTGAAATATTCCATGTTAATAATTATTCCCTTTTATATGTTTCAATATATGAGATCTTTAAAACATGAAGCTTAGTAGTTGAATTTAGGACATAAAAGTTAACTGAGAATATATTCATAAAATCATAAGGCCATCTATGTTTAGTTATACCACTACTTTTATCTACTATTAGTGAATGCCATTTTTTCTAACTTTTTAAAAAGGACTATACTTAAAATTTCAACTTAAGCTATATATACCAAAATCTAACTAAGATCTCAAAATTCACTTTCAATTTTGGAATAAGATGGTTAAATTTATGATGAGTTAGAGTCAAACCAAAGCCAACAATTAACCATTCAATATATATCTTATAGAACAAATGTATATATAGTAGATTGATTAGCTAGAAATTGCAAGAAAAAAGAGAGCAAAATAGCAAAAAATGTAATATTCTATTGTAATAACTAACATTACATTGAGTATAATTTTCTTCTCATTTATAACTTTCTTATTCTATTCATCATAAATTCTAATCAAGCAAATGATGAGTTCTTACTGTGAATTTGCATCATTTTCCATTAATTCCTTACTCTTTTCCTTAATATGTTGCTTTACCATGTTTTTAATCCTCTTACTCGCTCTAAGACTTTTATAAAAGCTTGTGAAGGGTAACCATTTTCCTTCTCAAATATCTTCAAACTCGTTCATAAGTTTATCTCCTCTACCTCCTTATTTAACCTCAAATAAGAGAGAATTAATTATGTTAAATATAAGTATCTTCATTAAAGGCAAGGAGTGTTTAAAGATTAATTCGGGTAGTTGGTATAAGCTATTTTAGCTAAGTACTTCCCCTTGACAATAAAGATCATAAAGGAAATGAAAACTTTCTAGCTAATTGAAGGGGAATCATTCTACAAAGTGTAAGAAAGATTTAAGGAATTGCAAAGGAGCTATCCACACTATAACTTACCTAAGGAGTTCCTATTACAAGCATTATACAATGGAGTCAATCCACCCATAAGAAGTACCATTGACATAATAACTGGAGGTTCATTGATGAGGAAGACAATAGATGCCATAAATTATTGGTTAGAGGAGATGGAAAACAATTGTTGCCTATGGACATTGGAGATGAGCAAATAGTAACCAACCTTTAGATATCAAAAGGGAGTGCTTGTTAATTCACTGACAATATTATAGGTTAAAGTACCAAACTTATACAAGCAAATAAATTGCTTGAAAGCAATTTTTTCTAGCCCAATAAAGGCGATACAATATGGATATGAACTGTGCAATTAAGAAGGCTATGATATAGTTGATTACTTTCTAATAGAGAGAAATAATATGGAGTAGCTCAATTTTATAGGAGCACAATTAGGTCAAAATGGTAACAATCCTGATTGAAAGAATTACTTAAAGTTCTCTTAGTTTAACAATGATGGAAGTTAAATGAGAGCATAAGGCCCATCAAATTTTCAGTAAGATAGGCTCAATTCATTAAAATCAAAGATGGATAAGCTAATGGATATGTTGAATGTTAAATTCATAAGCTAAGATGAGAGCCAGAAGAGGTTAGAAGCTAAGTTTAACCAAATTAGAAACAATCATGCTTCTTTTATCTTTAATTTAGAGGCTCAAGTGGGGAAACTTATAAATTCATTGTCTACACAAAGTGTGGGGAGTTTCCCAAGCAATATGAAGTCTAATCCAAAGGAACAACTAAAGGCCATCACACTCATAAATGGTAAAAAGTTGGAAGAACCAACCTAGAAGAAGGTTGACCCCACCAAGAAAGAAGCTAAGAGAAGGAGCATAAAAAGGAAGATAAGAAGGAGGAGCCACCATATGTCCCACTCCCTCTATATGTTCTTAAGATGCCTTTCCCATAAAGGCCTGAAGAAGAATCAAATGGATGTGCAATTTGTAATGTTTTTAAAAAAGCTAAAGAAATTGAAAATTAAATTGTCCTTTATGGAAGCTTTAGAGAACATGCCTAAGTACGCGAATTTTCTTAAGGATATCTTATCAAACAAACAGACTTAAAAGGATAATCAAATTGTCTCCTTGAAAAAGAGTTAAGCTCTATAATTACCAGCTACGTGCCATCATAATTGAAAGATTTGGGGAGTTTTACTATATCTTATATAGTTGGTAATTTAGAATTTTCTAATTGTTAATATGGCTTAGGTGCAAGTATAATCTTATTTTTTTTTATGAAATTAGGGCTAGGAGATGTAAAGCCAACGTTCATGCTTATTCAGTTGGTGAATCAATCAATAAAGAAACTATTTGGCATTGTAGAGGATGTGATAGTAAAAGTGGACAAGTTTATTATTCGTATGTATTTTGTAGGGTTAGACTTTGAAGAGGATTAAAACTATCAATTAATTCTTAGTAGACCATTCAGGAATATTGGAAGAGCATTGATGGGTGTACATGAAGAAAAATTGATTCTCTGAATTGGTGATGAATAGGCTAAGTTCAACATGAGGAATGTATTGAAGAATCTGAAGAAGGGCAACTCTTACATAGAAATTGATATAGTAGATGAGTATGTAAAAGAGTAAGAAGAGAACTACAAAGAAGACCTGGTGTTAAGGATGTGGAAGGTGATGAAGAGTTATATAAGGAGGAGTTAGATGAAAATCAAAGTATGAAATCTTAGTAAGGAGAAAAGCATCCATACCACCTTCTATTAAGAATCTGCCCACTCTAGATTTGAAAATCTTACCCACACACCTTAGATATACCTTTTAAGTGAGGGCCATACTCATCATAATTTCAAATAAGTTGGATAAGGAATAAGAAAAAAGAGTGGTAGAAATAATTAAAAGGAGGATAAGAGCCATGTGATGACAAATTTTAGATATAAAAGTCATAAGTCCTAATATGATGATGCATAATATCATCTTTGATAAGGGTTGTAAGGCTGTAAGGGAGAGAAAAAGAAGACTAAACCTTTATATGAAAGAAGTGATCAAAAAGAAAATAGTAAAGCTCATAAATGTGAGTATTATTGACCCTATTTTGGATAGTGAATAAGTTAGTTTAGTATAATTTGTGCCTAAAAAAGGAGGGATGATAATGATGGAAAGTGAGAAAAGTGAGTTAATTTCAACTCGAGCAGTCACAGATTGGAGGGCATACATTGATTATAAGAAGCTCAACACAATGACTAAAAATAATCACTTTCCTTTACCATTCGTGGATCCAATGATTAAGAGAGTATTGTTTCCTTGATGGATATGCAGGATAAAACTAGATTTTTATCTATCCTAAAGGTCAAGGCCCTTTCACATGTTCTTTTGGAACATTTGCTTATAAACGGATGTTGTTTGAGTTTTGCAATACACTAGTAACCTTTAAAGGTATATGATGGCTATCTTTGAAGATTTTGTTAAAGGCATTAAAGAAATTTTCATGGATGATTTTTTGGTCCTTAAAGACTCTTTTGATCATTATTTGACAAATTTGGATAGAGTTCTTCAAAGATATGAGGAATTATATTTGGTCTTAAACTAGGAGAAATGGAGCTTCATGGTGCACAATATGGTGTAGTTTTGGGATATAATGGATAAAGCCAAAATGGAGGTCATTAAAAATCTTCCACTATTAACCAATATCAAAGTAGTGTATACAGTTTTTATACGTACATGGTTCTACCATTGATTTATTAAAGAATTCTTTTTTATGGATATACCTCTAACTAATTTGCTAGTTAAGGATGTATCATTTAATTTTGATGATAAATGTTTGATTACTTTTAATAGGTTAAAGGAATAACTCGTTTTAGCACCCATATTGACGTTGCTAGATTGACCTTTACCATTGAGGTTATGTGCGATGTTAGTGATCAAGAGGTAGGATGTGTGTTAGGGCAACAAAAAGACAAAAGTTGCATGCTATCTACTACACAACCAATACTTTATGCCCAAATGAATTACAAAACTACTGAAAAGGAGCTATTGGCAGTGGTATTTGCATGTGATAAGTTTCAATCTTAACTTTTGGGGTTTAAGGTGATAATTTATACTAATCATTCGATGTTGAGATAACTCTTTGCCAAGAAAGATGTGAAGCTTAAATGAATTTGATGGGTGTTACTTCTACAAGAATTTGATATAGAGATTATAGATAAAAAAGGGAGCAAAATGGTGGTTGATCACCTATCACAAAGAGGGTTTAAAAATTAATGAGCAATTATATGATGAATTATTGATGATGATAAACCAGTTATTTGTTCTATAGTATGATGATATAACAAATTATATTAGAGGTGGTAACCTTCCCTTTGATTTGTTTTTTCAATAAAGAAAGAGGTTCTTGTATGAGTGTCCTCGCTAATTATTGAATGAATTACTATTTTATAAAATTTTTTATTAATGGACTGATTAGAAGATTTTTTATAAAAAAGGAGGTGTTAGAAATACTAATGCGTTGTTATAATTCATTAAAGGATATTTAGTATATTTGGAGTACTAAGAGCAATCATGAGTAATAGAGGAGCCCATTTTGTAATAAATCTTTTGAAGCTTTTTTTAGGAGGTATAGTGTCTATCATCAAGTGGCCATGCCATATCATTTGCAAGTAAGTGGCCAAGTGGAGGCTGTTACAGCCAAAGAGAATCTTGGAGAAGATAGTTAATGGTTTAAAGAAGGATTGGGCATTGAAGCTTGTTGATTCTTTATATGTATATCAAACTACCTTCAAGACATGTATTCGTACAACACCATTTCGACTTATTTATAGAAAATATTTTCACTTACTCGTAAGTTAGAGCATAAGGCATTTTGTGAGATTAAAGAATTAAATTTTGATTGGAGAACAACTAATGAGAAGATATTTCTATAACTAAATGAATTAGAAGAGCTAAAAATTGATGCTTTAAGAATGCCAAGTTGTATAAGGAAAAAGTGAAAAGATGGCATAATTCTCATATTAAGAAGAGGGAATTCAAGATAGGAGACACCATTTTTCTATTTAAGTTAAGATTGATGTTGTTTTTAGGAAAGATCAATTCACGTTGAAGTGGTGCTTTCAAGGTAACCTAAGTGTTCAAGCATGGAACTTTAAAATTGGAGAGTGATAAAAAGGAAATATTCAAGTTTAATGTCTATATATAAAAATCATATTATAGAGGAGTGTATTAACAGAAAAGGGAAGTAGTCTCTTTCTTTTCATTTAGTTAAGAAATTAAGTTGAAATGGTAAAACTAGTGATATGAAATTTAGCATGTTATATTTTAGATAGGTTTTTTTGTAATTTTGTGTGAGTTTGTTGCAGTATTTTTATTATTTTTTAGTGAGTTTGAATGATGGATTTTCTTGTCATAAAGTGTGTCAAATTGTTAAGGAAAATGTTCAGGAGGGGTTATCGTGTATATACACAATCATGCAATTTGGAATAATTTACCTTCTGTCGCGATCGTGTAAAAATGCACAATCATATAAGGCTATTCTCTAAACCCTCTATCACGTTCATGCATTTTTACATCATCTTGACAATGAAGTTACCAGTATAGCTTGTATGATCGTGCAAACATGATTTTTTTACGTCCCAAACCCTAACTTATTTATTTAATGCTTTCTCCTTTCTTCAATTCCCCTCACCTTTTCTCTCTTTAGTAGGCACCTATACTTAGGGATGTCAATTGGCCAAGCTTGTCATTTATTTTTTTGAGAAAAAACTTCCAAAACGACGTCATTTTAGAAGTAACAGCCAGGTCGGCTCATGGACCCTCGACCTTGGCCTGTGACCTGACTAGCAGGTCGGACCCTTTTTGCCATCTCTACCTCTACCCCCTTTTTCACTTAATTTCACTCAATTTTCAAGAAAACTTCACATTTCATAAAAGAAGGTGAGAAATTCCAAAAAATCCACTCTAAAATCATTGCTACACCTCATTGTTTTGATTTCCAAATTTTGGAAGAATTAAGATTAAAAGATAAAATGGAATCTTTGAGTATAAGAATTAATTAGGGAAATTTTATCCATTATGATTATGTTGTGTATGAAGAACTTACCCTGGAATTCTATTTTACTCTTAATTATGAGTCGAATAAGATAGATAATTTTTGGTTTAGACTAAAAGGGGACCATACGACTTAGATAATAATATTATAGAGGATATATTTGGATTCCCTTAAACCAAAATAATGGAATCCCATAAACATTTTTAGGCAAGCACATATTAGAAGAAATTTACTATCCTATAAGTGTTTAAACCTTACATTGTAATTTGGACTTTAGAAGACTTGTTACTACTTAAATTCACATGTTACACCTTTTTTTGCAATGAGTCAAAGTAATAAGTGTTATAAAAAGGATTTATGTTTACTTTGGTGTATAGATAACAAAGTTAAGGTATGCTACATGCAATTTGCATACAATAGTTACTTCAATTACTAAAAAGAGTAACTATTTAGGCATAGTATGCTTGGTAACTACATTAGCTCGATAACATGATATTGTTGTTTCTGGGCTAACCTCTATTGCTCCTAACTATTTTAATAATACACATATAAGGAGGGAAAAATTATAGATTCATATGGTATGGAACTTTAGGATCCAAGCTCTCATTCTACTATTAAGTATAAGAGAGAACAAGAAACATCAAGTTCATCCCCTCAATAATAACATCATAAGGAATCATCGAGTGAAGAATTTGAAGAAGAAGAAGAAGAAGGCTGGGAAAAGTTGTCAGAAAATTGAAGAAAATAACAAAAAGCTAGAGGGAAGAATGGACACCATGGAAGCATAACTAAAGCAATTAGTGCAACCATAATGCTACCTAACGAAGAAATTGCTAAAGTATTTTGAGGTACAAGGCATCCAAGTTCCTTCTGTAAAACCATCACTACCACGATCCCCATCAATGTTCTTTCCATTATTTTCTATTTTTATAATTCTTTGTTACATTAATCTTTTGTGTTTATTTTTAGTTGCTTGTTGTTTCCGTATTGAAGACAATGTGTTGTTTAATTTTGGTGACTATATCTATTTACACTATCATTTATATGTGACTTTGCATTTGCATTGTGTTAGCTTTTGATTGTGTTCACATTTTGTAAAAATTTTATTTCATAATGTTGCATGGTACATTGTGTGTATTCATGTGAATTCTTCAATGGCCTGAAATTAAAAGGAATGAGCTTAACTATACACGTGATAACTTAAATTCTAGATAAGCATTAGCTTGTAAAGTTTTTCTTTAGTTTTACTAAGGTTAATATGCATGTTGATTAGAATATTGTACCCATTCTTTCATTTTACGACACTTGTTTAGATGCACGTATGATTAATGAATTTAATTTGGACAACATGACTAGTAGTTTTTTATGGAAATGGATTGACTAGGAAGAAATGATGTAGGTAAGACGATTTTAAGAGATTTGTTTTTGAATAAATGTGCTACAAAATTTTCATATTCTGCTAGTCCTATTTAAAAAAATTAAAGTTAACAATAAAGTTGATAGTTAGTTGTGAGTTGTGATATAGTTGTAAATGAGGGACATTCACAAAAAACCTTTACGTCAAAAGGTTAAAATGACACTCTAACCAAGCTTGATAAAACATAACCTAGTTAAGTAACTGAGGGAAATTCATAACAAGGTGTTTGCCATCGTGTCAATAAAATGAAACCTATTGATCTTTTTGTAAAATGCATGAGTGGGTACTTACTGATGGCTTGCCTTTAAATTGATAAATAAGAATTAATGTATGCTTATAAGTTTCATAGATGTATAAATAGGTGTCAATATTTTGGTTGATATGTATATTTAAATTAAAACATTTGAACATGAATATAACAAGTTAGTTTTTTATATCTTTTTAAGTGATTGATATTTATAGGTAAGATAATGTCATGTAATTATACCGTTATTACATTGTTGTATAATTGTGTGATTTATGCTTTTTGTTTTTTTTATTTTATGGTTTTAGTTTTTCATAGGGATATGTAAATTTTTAAGTGTAGGGAAGTCGATAGGTATGATTTATAGTGTGCTTTATAGGTTGTAGATTGTGTTTTTAGATGTTTTCTTTAGTGATAAACATATGTTTAGGACTTAGATTTATGTCTTTAATAGTGTTTTGTGTTAGATTTATGTCTTTAATAGTGTTTTGTGTGCTTTATTTGATTAGGGTAAGAATTTGATCTTAATGAATATTTTAAGGAGATTTAATATGTTTTGATGATAAGCAGAGATAGGAAACTTGAAGAAAAATAGAAGAAAAAGTTGGAGAAAGAGATAGGTCACGATCGTGTGTGCACAATCCTATAAGATCAATGCTAGAGTGGTTAGAAGCCCTTTGTCATGATCATGCAAGGTGTGCACGTTCATGAAAACATATGTATGTATAAGATAGTGTTGAGCACGATCATGAAAATGCTAGAATTATAAGTTTACGAGGTTTTTTTATTTTTTATGAATTGAGTTTTAATAGATTGAGATGTTACTATTCAATTCTTATCTATTTTAATTGGGATTACTTGGTTAGATATCAAGACGAGGTACTTATAACTACTAGATATCTAAGGTTGAGTATTATTTGTTAGACCCCGATCCCCTTCTTACTAGTAAGCATGTGTTTAGTTTTTGTTGAGGTTTAATTTGATTAAATTTTTGTGGTTAGGTATTAATTATAATGTCTTTGGGGGTAGAACTTGTTTTAAGATTGATGGATTAAAAGGAGAATTTGAGATTAAATTAGAAAGTATATGGTGTTAGTTAAAATTGAAAGAACATGATTTTGTAGGGTTAAATTAGGAAGATCACTAAAGATGTAAAAAGGTTAAGTCTTGGAAGGAGGGGCAATTGGGTCTTTTTAACTTCTTGTAAGTGAAAGAATGAAAGAAGACT
>JANIIA010050477.1:0-11378 GCA_027478495.1 Erythroxylum alaternifolium
AGCTTTTTCAAGTATACCTAATTTCAACTCAATCTTATCCATACGCAAATTCACATGTCCACTCAAATTCATCCATAAATAATTCATAATTCATTAACATCAAAAGACAAGAGTTCTTACAAAGGCGTAATGACATTTCGAACCACCATACATCAATGTCTCAAAAATCCCAAAATACATAAGATACTTAAACTAATAATCCTTTAAATGCGACTAAAACCTCATGATTACAAAATCTAGCTTAAAATACAAAACATGCAGGGCTCGAAGTGATGCCTTGACTCTTGATCACTTGATCTCATTTTCTTCACCTGAAGATGGGACAGAAGGAGGGTGAGCTTAAAAGCTCGTGGGTAACAAATTTATAGTGAAGAATGAGCAAAGTCATTGAAATGTGTCATTTGTCATAGAAAATTTTTAAAGCGTATGGTTCTCAAATTTTCAAACAAATTCACAATCTTAACTCAAACTCATAGTTTGAATATCATCATGCAACATTCAATTATGCACCATTCATGACTATGCAAAGATGCAATGCATAAACAAATGGCTTGAGAGTTCCGTGGAACAAAACGTATAAATTGAAGTTTATACCGTGAACAAAATGAGTCCAATTATCTCGTGGCCTCAAGAGGGCAGCCGGGAGAAGGCTATATGTTGACGTGCACGTGACTAATGAATCGTTCCTCTCTTGCCCAAACACAAGCAAATTTATGCTCAAATCATTTCATAATACTTTCATGCTTCTTGTGCTTTTCCAAATATACAGAATGCCATGACATTTTTCAAGGCATAACATAAAATGTTTCGATGCATTTCCATCTTTATTTTGAAATTCATCAACAAAATTTATATACCGAAACATGTAGCAATTTTTCAAATCATTCAAAAGCAATAAAAGCAACATTTCTGAAGAAATTGAAATGATTTTATTTTCTTGATTTGGAAGAAAACATTAATGGCTCATTACTCAATTATAAACATGAAACCCACCTTAATTTTCTTGCTTATAACTTGCTCAAATATGCCTTTCCTTTTGCTCCTCTTGCCTCCCTTGAGTCCCTTTATCAATGACAAACATTCCCATTCAATAGGAATATAATTTGAGGACCCATATATATGATATTCACTAAGATAAATTCTAATCACTCAAACTCTTCTAAAAGTCCCAAACTTTGGGTTAATTTTCTGTGATCATTCATATTAAGTAAATGACAAAATTTGATAACACTTCCTTCTAGAAAATTGTTCGTCATTGTCTTAAGTTTCTAATAACACCACAATCATTCAATTCAGTTCAGTACTCTAAAAGTTATGCCCCAATCATTTTTGGTTTGTTCCAATACTAACATAGCATTCTATGTTCAAATTCCCTTCAAAAATGTAGATCCTTAAATATTGAATTTAAACTTCATTTCTTCACAAAACTTGTATCCCTATGTATCTAGTTTACTCCAAATTAAAAATCACTTCATTTGGACAACTACACAAAAAGTAATGCCTAAAATACCAAAACATGTATGTGCAAAAAAAAGGATTTCGCTAGAAGTTCGCCACGGCGAAGTTGTTGGAGTTCGCCGCAGCGAAATTTTCCAGAAACTCATTTCCAAGACATTTTTCGACATTCTTCATCTATATACTCCCCATCTTTCAAATATAACCCATATTAACTCTAAACCACCTCTTCTACTTCATTTCCAAGCTCATTTCAACCCAATATCATTAACAAATACATCAAAATCTATCTTTGATCATTAACCCTAAAAGATTAAAACATTACTGCATTCATCAACAACTTCCTATCCACATTCAACTTCATTTTACTTCTAACTATCATTAAACATGCTTCATTCATCAAATCAAAAAGAAGATGATTATACTTACATGTTTATCCAAAGCTTCTTCAATCACCATGAACCCTAGCTTAGAAATCCCTAAAAATCAAAACGATTCTTTAGTTCTTCATTTCATCCATCACAAACCCATTGCTCTAATCCCTTTGTTTTTTCATCCAAATAAAAAAGAAAGATGATAGAACTTACCTAAAACAAGTTGCTTTCTCTTCTTCTTCTTCTTCCTCTCCTCTCTTCCAAGTCATTTTCGTTTCTTCTCTTCTTAAGAGTAAAACTACTCTTTCGTCTTCCCATTTATACTCTTTATAGATGTGAAAAGTCCACTTTATCCCTCCTTTAAGCCTTATAACCTTATACGCTTAAGTGACTTACCAAGAATACCCTTTTGCATTCTTACAACTTTAATTCCACTAAACCATATAATAAAACCCTACTAATATTGACATAACAATTAATTCCAAAATTAACCCATCAAAACCTCATAATTCAAGTAATCATGCTTATTCATCAAAAAAAATTTGGGGGCCAACACCCACGCCTCATAAAGTGATTCCCCATTACTTTGTTAGAAGTTTGTGAATTCATTTATCATCTTCGTCGTTTTAGTGAGGGGAAAATACTTGTCTAGAAATATAAGTACCAATTTCTCAGCGAGTGATACTAAGCTTTGGCTTTATCCCTCAGCGTGAATGGGAAAAGTCTCATTCTAACAACATCTTCCGACATCCCATGATATTAGAAGGTATCACATATTTCAAAGAAGTTTACAATATATGCATGGGGATCCTCATTAATTAGTCTATAAAATTGCACATTCATTTGTAGCATATTCAATAGGGCCAATTTAAACTTAAAAGCAATGGCTTGAACTGGTGGTTGGGTTACTTCTTGATTGGTAGCATTGAACTATCTATGAGATTTCACAGTTGGTTGCCTTGATATCCTCCTTGATTGAGCTCTAGTTAAAATTCTTTCGCTATTCATTCCTCTATTTCCTCTTCTTAGTGTTTGGCCCGTCAAATGGCTCGTTCTAATCGAGTGATGTCAAGTACAGGGTTTCAGTGATTCAAATTCAACTTCGAGTGACTCTTATGCTCATACAAATGAACGGACACAAGAATGCTGAGAACGCCTCAGACTACAAGAAATAAATTAATCTTACTGCTCCCTCATAACGGCCCCAAAAATTTGTTGATGGGCCAGTTTTACAACTTATAAGCCCTCAAAATACTGCAAGAGCATAAATCATGGTTGTAGTATGTGAGGTGTCGATCTCTCTAAGAGTGGTGAACTAATTCAATTTTAACTTATCTAAGGCCTTAAGAATTATAAAAAGTAGACAAAAAGGTAAACACGTGAAGATAATTGAAAAAATTTTAATTTGTAAATTAACACAAAAAGAAATTAAATTGAACTATACCAAATTCACAATGAGAAATCACAAAATAAGTTTCAAATTTTGAGAAAGGGGAATTTTTCCTATCATTAATGCTAACCTAGTCATTCATGTGTTAATGAGGCGTTGATTATAGACTATCGAAGGGAAGATTACTCTCCCTCAAGTTATAATCACAAACCCTAATTAATAAACCCTAATTAGATTAAATACCAAACATGTAATCTCTCAATTATAAACAATTCTAAGCCTACAAGTTTCTTAAGCTTTCTAATAAACAACCGGGTCTCACACAAGATCTCTCTCTGTATAATAACTAACTTGATTAATTGTTTGGACCATCGGATCACTTAACTCCCATTAACCCAACCTAATCATTTTGCATTCAATTCACTAACCCAATTTATTACAGAAGTATGAAGTTGCAACAATTAATCATAACACCCAATACATCAACGTATTCATTTCCATCTCAACATTCAAAGAAAAAGAACACAAAGATGAATAAAATACACTTTGGAAGGGGATATGGATGCCTCAAGAAAGCAGTAGTAGTAGAAACTGACTCCTTTCTCCTCTTCTTCCTCTTCTCTCTCTTCTTTTTTTCTCTTCTTGGAGGTTTCCCAAAAGTGGAAAATTGGAGAACTGCTTTCTAGGTCATTTATCCTTTTTTATATAGTATTTTCCATTTAGGATAAACCCTAAGGTTTTCCTATGCCCAAAAATTTCGAAAAGTCCCTCGAAAACTTAAGTCCTTGAAGGTTATCCACGTCTTCTGTCGTCTAGGCCACAATCATGGCCCTATGATTTTTCTTGTTGTCATGATCGTGGTAAAGAAAGCCACGATCATGACAGACCCACTAGCCTTTTATTGACTTATGTCACAGTCGTGGGCCTGGGTCAAGTTCCAAGCTTCCTCCAATTCTCCTTTATTCTTCGATATTTGATCTGAAACACTAATAAACACATCAAGGCACCTCAAATGCACAAAATTTAAGCTCAATGGCATATTCTAACCCCTAAAACACTTAAAACACAAATGGCTAACTGAAAAAAAAAAAACCTAACCTAAACATGCATTAATTATTTAATTTAAAAACTAAACACATACTAAACTATCTACTACAACATTATGCAATCTACCATTATCTGCTTGACCAATATCCCTCCAAAAGGAAACAATTGACCAACATGGTTAAATAGTCAACCAATATGCAACAACTAATAGATTTTTTATATTAAATGCACAGTAATCAACCCATGTGACCTAGTGGTCAACTAATGTACTAGAACTAGTCATTCTAACAACTACTTTTTTACTCTGATTGCTAATAAAGGTCCTAAAAACCTCTAAATATATGTTTTCTTATTGGCTCTGCATGGAGAAGCATTTGGATGCCTTATACACATACTTTTAAATCTTTAACAAGCATTTAGTCATTATTGACTCATATTTATATGAGTTAGCCTTATTTAAAACTATCAAAGTGATGGATAAGATATCTTTTAGTTGTAAACCTTTGTTTGGGTTTTTATTTATTATACTTGGGAGTATTCAAATGACATTGAAATTCTTTTTTATCATGAAAGAAGAATTTAAAAGGGTTCCTCTTTGTTGAGAAAAAATTATACAATGGTTATCCTTCACCTTAAAAGAAGAGTTATAGTAGAATTTTAAAAAGAGTCTTAGGAGCAGATGTAAGCTAGGGTTGTTTATCAAACTACTATAAATAAATTTCATATCTATTTAATTACCTTTGTTACATTATTGATTAAATGTGTTGTTGAAATTTTTATTTTATTTCATATTTTTATATTTTATAATCTATGTTAATTAACACACCAAGTTAGTAAGTGTGTTGTTAATATTTACTAATACCCCATTCATCCCTCCTCCCTCTTGGGTATTATTAAGGACTAATAAATAGTATTATGGTGAATCCATTAGGCCAGTATTTCAAATGAAATCCTATATCAAAGATCACGATGACATATTTAGGAGCATCATCATTATCATTTAACTAAGAGGGACAAAAAGGAAGTGTTTTGTTAATATTTACTAATACCTTATTCATCCCTCCTCCCTCTAGGGTATCATTAATGACTGATAAGTAGTACTATGGTGAATCCATTAAGCTAATATTTCAAATGAAATACTATATAAAAGATCACGTTGATATATTTAGGAGCACCATCATTATCATTTAACTAGAAGGAAAAAAATTAGTAGAGCCCCCATCTTTAATAGAAATTACTATCTCTATTGGAAAATGAAGATGAATTTTTTTCTTGATTGTTGACAGTGTGGACATATGGGAAATAGTTTCAAATAGCCCCTTCATACTTATAAATAAAAATCTTAAATAATAAAAAGTTCTCAAACTAAAGGAAGAATGGGAACCTTAAGAAAAAAGATTAATTTCCTTAAACAACAAAGCCGTACATCTTATTTTGTTTTCTAAAAAGAAATTAGTTTAATATAATTCTATGTGTGAATGTAATAGCCCATTCCTACACTTAAGTAATAATTGTTAGATTGAGCCATATCATGTGAGAATATATGAAGAGCATTCCATAGGCATGCATTATATTTGCATACACACATGAATCATGAATTAGAAGCATTGTAAAGATAGTATATGTACTTGATTGACACATCCCAGGATATGAAAGATTTTAAGTGATTATGATGCAATTGTGTGTCAGTTATGTCACCAATCTTGTTTGATGATTATAATTAGTGAATTGGGAATTTATTAATATGATTGACAAAATTGATAGAGTGGTGTGAGCACCTAAATTTAGGAAAAATGTTAAAGAGCAAGACAAAAATGATACATGGACATTTGGGTAGGTTAGGCCTATGAAATGGTAACATGTGGCATGAGGAATGAGTGACATATGGCTTAGCTAATTGGATGAAAAATGGCACGAGTACATGAGTGATAAGTGTCCTAGGAAATCAAATGACAAGTGGACCAAGCATTAGGTGACAATTGGAAGCATGAGAAGAAGCCACATTGTATAGCTCTCCATTTGACAAGTGTCCTACCTCTCCACCACACATTTTTACCCCATGAATTTTTCACTAGAAAGATCATTTTTCTTCATGTTTTTGGTCTTATGTTTCCTCCTTCAATCCCTCACCACCGACTTCCTCACACCACCTCCCAAAACCTTAAGTTTTTTCAACTTTCGTAGTCTACATCTTGTGATTGGAAATCCTTTATATGCCATCTTATTTTTGGAGTATATTTGAATACCTGAGAGGTTTGATTACCTTGGAAATTAAGGATACTTTGGTTAAACAAGTAAGTGATTTATTTCCCTATTATGTTATATGTTAGCATAACATACATGATGATTGATTGGAGATGAATTGTATGTAAGGTTGATGATGAAGTATGTTGGAATAGGTTAGATAGAGTATTTTCACTAAACATACGTTTGTATTTAGACCATATACTGATCTGTAGGTATCCAAATGGGATGATTTTTTAATTAGATTAAAATATAGATATATATGGCTATAATTTTCATGAAGGGTCTCTAAATTAGGCTTGAATCTGATAACTGTGTGCTGTCGTGGTATGAGAGCAGTCTATAGTATTTTGGATATAACTTACAGAATACTGAACGAAACTTCATGAATTTGGTGTCAGTAGAAACTTAAGACATATAGAAAAAATTTTTAGAATAAATTATTGCCTAAATACCTCATTCTTTAGGTCCAAATGGTCATACAAAACTGACATGAAAATAGAGTTGGAAAAGCTGGAAATTTGGAATGACTTTTACATGAAATATGTTTCTTTTATGTGATGTTTTAGACAACAATTGATAAGACACTTTCCTATGATACATTTAGGCTTAACTAAAGTTTGACATAAACTTAGTATGATGCTTGAATAAGTGATTAAAGGTGTGATTGCTTAAGGTGATAATTGAGGTCATAATTATGGAAATAGACTGAGATTAATAGGATTAAATAAATGGATACATTTTGGGGCAAGATGCATAACTTTCTCTGTAGATGTTGGATTAAGGTCATTTAAGCATGATTTCGAAGAGAACTTCGAGTTCTACAACTTCCATAAAGACTCTAAGGAGAGATTTTTCTGTCCAAAAGGGTAAATTTTCACATTACTGTAAGTGTCCAGTGAATGTCTGCCCAACGGACATGATGTCCCTCCAAACGGACATAAACAGAGTTGAAAGCTACAAAACCCGAGAATGTCCCCCTACGGATATGAAGTCTGCCTAACGAACATTTACTGACCATTTAGACTGAAATTACTTCAAAAGACAATATACATATGTATATATATAGGTCCGCCCAACAAACATAAGGTCCGCCTAATGGATATAGATCCGATGAAATTATGAGAATAACAATATGAAATGAATGAAAGTGATCTTATGAATACTAATGAAATTCAAAGGAGATGAATGATGAGCATTAAGTAAAGATGAATGAAAAATTGAATATAATATGATCTTATAATGCTAGAATAACTTTAGTGAATGGTTAAGTGATGAACTTATAATAATCTTGTATAATTGAGGTGTAAACCTAAGATTAAATTGAGCATATATGAGTGATGAAGTATGAATGGTTACAAGATGTGAATTAAGGAAATATATCTAGAATAGTCAATTGAGCATGCATTGAACATGATAGATATACATGTGCATGGTTGAACAATTATATGATTGATTAACTAAGTAATATGTGGATTATGTGTGTATTGTATGATATAGAAGCACAAGTTGATCGAAAACATCTAAACATTGTTAGATCATCAAGGCAATAGCTCACCCAGAGTACACTGCGAGATAACCTAGATGTGTCAACTCAATTATATGAGCTTTTCTGTTTAATTTATATATGTAGTGAGTTGACTTAGATGTATTTCACTTGTTTAATTTTATGTATTAAACTGTTATTGGTGTGATTGTCATAATTCTGGACGTTGATTGTCTGAGGAGATTGTTATTTAGGACTGTATTAGAAGTGCTTATTGTATATGAATTTGACTAAATAAGTGATACTTAACATTATTGTTAAATGTCGGACCAAGATCTGATGATAAATATGAATGCGAATGGAATAAATGCTACTCAACTGAATGTTGAATGCTGGACTCTAATTCGATGATTGTGATAAATGACTATGCACATCGAATGAAAGTGATCGATAGCATATTATATGAGATGATGCATTTCATGACATTGATGTGCATGATCAGATAAAGGAGTTGTGACTAGAGTGATTAGCCTAAAATAAGCCCGGTATTCACAAGGGATATAGGCCAGTGCCTAAAATAAGCCTGATATCCACGAGGGATATAGGTCAGCACCTGAAATAAGCCCGGTATCTACAAGAGATATGGGTTAATTAATAGGCACTCGGTCATAATAAAATAAAAAGAAAGTGGACTCTCATGCGCATTGCATCCATATCTTTATATATACCATGTGAATATTTGTAAAGAATGATTGAATTGCATGGATACAAGATATGCTATGTTTGTGTGTATGTGGATGATATGAATGAGATGAAATGAATGATTAGATTATCCTGAAATGATTATATGAAATGCTTGTGTTCATAACAGAGTTGTTGGAAATGCTTGTGTTCATAACGGACTTGTAGGAATATGATGTATTTTGCGATCAAGTACTACATTCTGAATTATGTGATATATGAGATTTGATTTTAAGTGATATGAAATACTAATTAAACTGTGTTATATACTTATGATATTTAGGTTTGTTTCAAGTGAGCACATCAATGACGGTTCACTCACTGAATTCACAAACTCATCAAAATTGTAACATTGTTTTTTCAGGTTCAGAAGAAATCTAGCTAGTCTAGTTGAAGTAACTTCTACATTTGGATATGGGTCAGTGTTAGGATCAATTGTACCTACAAATTTCTTGGTTATGTTGTATCAAGGATTGTATCTCTTAATTGTTGTATAATGGAAATGTGAATTTTGGAAATGTAATGACATTTGAGACAGTGTATCTTTATGAATAAAAATGGAACAATATGATTATTGGAATGTTTCATGTTACGTACGATAGATTAAAAAAATGAATCGATTTAACCATCTTAATAGGCAATTTTTGTAATGTATGTTCCCAAATATCCTTTGGTATGTCACGTACATACTCTATGGGAGTGGTAAGTTATAGTGAAACAACTTATGAAATTTGGAGTATATTAGAAATTACACATGATGAGCACAAATCAAGTTTAGGAGAGAAAAGTGAGCATATTAACTCATCAATATGAATTAGTTCAAATGAAGCATATCTATTATGTATATGAGATTTATTGATATTATTAACACTTTCAAGTCGCTTTGGAAGAGGTAACAAGTTAAAGTGATGACTATATAAAAAGCCAATGGAGGAGCTTATTGGATCACTTCTCAAATATGAAATGAAGGTTCAAGAGATGCAAGAAGAAACAATACTTTAAAAAAAAGGATAGCATTCAAAGTCTTAATAGAGCAATGAAATGAAGAAAAGACATCAATAACTGGAAGTAATAATGAAGAACTCACCTTTATCACTAAGAAATTCAAGAACTCTTTAAAGAGAAAGAATTTATCCAAAATAAAGGACTTCGAGGAAGTTAAAGGTGATTTAAAATGTAAATCCTCTTAACATTTAGTTTTAAATGTAGAGAACTTGGTCATATGAAGTCATATCTTCCTCTACTCAAACATAATGAAATGTATAAGAAAAGAAAAAGAAGGAAAAGATGGGGAAAAAAACAAAAAGAAAGAACTTAAAGCCTCAACTTGGGATGACTTAGGCAAATCTTAAAGCAAGCAGTCAGAAGGAAAAATAGCCTAAATGTGTTTTATGGCTAAGGACGATTATGAGGTAACATCAAACTCTAACTTTTGTGATAGTGACGAAAATTTGAAATATAATGAACAAGTTAAAGGATTAGAATGATTATAAAAAAGAAGATATCTTTAAAACTTAATCAAATCCAAAAATAGTTAGATTTGTGGATTAATGAGAATGAGAAGATGAGGAATTAATTACATAATATTGAGGCATCTAAAAAGTGATCATTAATGAGACAATAAACATATTAAAACATAAAATGAGACATTAAAAGAAAACATAAATGTTATCAAAGAATCTTTATCTAAGTTCACAAAAAAGGAGCAAAAAAAACTAGAAAAATATGTTAGGACTCTAAAAAAGATGTAAATAAGAGGCACAGTACATGATACAACCATAGAAGTAAAGCCAACTTTAAAACCGTGTTTGTCAAAAATAATATTTGCACAGTAAAAAACCATTATCTAATGTGAGAAATGAGTACGAAGAATACACATCTAAAGCATATTCATGGATAGCCATATCCACTAGGGCTTATTATAAGGGAATGCGTTATATTTTCGTTTATGGCTCACAATCTTGGAATAGAGTTCAATAATCTCAAAGGAAGAATAGACATAACTTCTATAATAACATGTGAACAAACTTGTACCACCTTTAGGCTTTAAAGAAGCATGCATCAAGCCTTCATTCAGACTAAGCATCATATATATAATCACGTTAGTTCATTTCATTATCCTACAAGAACATTCAATACCTTTAATATCCAAAGGAAGATACCTCATTATGTATACATGTAAAGAAGTATGCATAATGAGATGAGGATGTTACATTGGATGTGCAACCTTACTAAAAGGGATAAGGTAAGGAATATCATGGTAAGGGACAAATTAAAAGTAGCTAATATTATAGAAAAATTAAGAGAGATAAGGCTTAGGCGGTTTAGATACGTTAAGAAGAGACACCTAAACGCTCTAGTGAGAAGATGCGAGAGGATTGCACTTAGAGATTGTAAGAGAAAAATAAGGAGGCCTAAGAAGAATTGGAGGGAGGTGACGAAAAACGATATGACAATGTTGAATCTAATCGAGGACATGACCCACAATAGAAAACTTTGACGTGCTAGGATTCAGGTAAAGGATCTCTCGTAAAGAGATCTTGGTAGTTCTCTTATATCTGTCAACTCTTACCTTATATAGTTAGTCTCAGTGATAATTACGTATTATTATTATTATTATTATTATTATTATTATTATTAT
>JANIIA010050517.1:0-11375 GCA_027478495.1 Erythroxylum alaternifolium
AAAACCCAGAATCTGGAAGAATTGCGATTTGATTTCTTTGTGTTGTTTGTGAATGTTGATTCTGGAAAAATCAAATGTTGCGTTGTAGTTTCTAGAATCTGCGTTGGTTTTGAAAATTCATATGTTTGTATTGCCCTTTGGGTGAATGTATAATGTTTTCTGGATTGTTTGTTGAATAATAAATAAGAAACGGAATAAGGCATGGAGATGCCCATTAGTGTCTGCTGTTGGAGCAGTGAAGACAGACGACGGCAGCTTTTTGGTTTCATCCTTGGCAACATTAGGTTTTGAGACAGTTGTAGAAGAGGGATGAAGGCTGGAGAAGTGACGGCGGCAAATACCCAGAAGCAACAAAAGAAGTTTAATGGAGAAGATACGCACGCGGCAGGCAAATTTTTTTTAATGTTCTAAGTTTTTTTAATTAAGTTTGTTTATATATATATGGAGAAGATACGCACGCGCCAGCCAAATTTTTTTTAATGTTCTAAGTTTTTTTAGTTAAGTTTGTTTATATATAGATGTTTTGAATGCTGAGAAGTTAGAAAAGGGTTTTCTAATTGTTTGAATTTAGTTTAATTTTTCATGTATTGAATTATTAAATTAAATTATTTATTCAATTCTAAAATTAAGATAATTATTTTCTTAATTTGATTAAGATTAATAATTATATTGATTCTTAATTATTTTAGAAAAGTAGTTTCTAAAATTAGAATTAATTATTTCCAATTAAGTTGAAATTAATTAATTAGAAAAATAGTTTCTAAAATAAGGATTAATTAGTTTCAATTAGATTGAAACTAATTAATTAAACTCCTTAAAATTAAGAAAATTGTTTTCTTAAATAATTGAGAAAAATGTTTCTTAATTAAATTTATTTAGTTCAATTTGATTGAAATAAATTAAATTTATGATTTTATTTATTTCGAAAATTATTATTTAATTTATTTAGAAATTGTTTCTTTATTTGTGAATAATAAGTTTCTTAATTTATTAGAAATGATATTGTCGTGATTAAAATTTGAAAAATGTTTTCATTTATTTATCAAGAAAAGGAGCTTTTTTTAACATTTTTCAAAATAATTTTCTAATTTATTAAAGAAAGGTTTTCTAATTTATTAAGAAATCAATTTCTAAATAAATAATATATCATGGCTTTCTTAATTAAATTTAAAAGTGCTTTATTTAATTTTGAAAGTAGTTTCTTTTAATTTTAAAAAATAGTTTTCTAATTAAGGAAAAGTAATTTCTAATGAGACTAGAAATAGTCTTCTAATTAGATTAGAATGTGTTACTTATATAATTTTGAAAAGAAGTTTTTCTAAATTATAATAAGTAAGAAGAATAATTTATTGAAAAATTGTTTTCAATTAAATTATTATTATAGGAGTCAAGAAAAATTGGAAATAGTTTCCAATTGAATTTGAAAATTTGTTTTCAAATTAAATTAAATTTCTATTTGGAATAGAAATTTAATTTATTTAGGAATCAATGTTTTTAATCTAATTTAAATTTTCTAAAGAGTTGGAAATGTTATTCTAGATTATGAAGATCAATAACTAGAATCATACAAAGCTTGATATTTTATGCATATAATTTAATTATGAGTGCATAAGTTGCATACTTTATTTATATGGTTGATATATATATTAGATACATGTTAAAAACTGTATGTCTTATATGTGTGACATTTTTACATGCAATTTTATATTTGATGAGATGAATGAAATTAAGTCCCTCGTTAAAATATTAACTTCACGATGAGAACGTAATTGTTGGCTTCCATTATTATAAGAATAAACCAAAGTGCTATTTATTATAGGCTTGTTGAGTAAACTCAAGGCCAATTTAACTTAAACATGTTTAGTCTTGTGATAGTGAGTTTTACTTAACTAAATTTGTGTGATTTGGATGAGCAAACTAATAATCACATAAATTTAAGGTTAGGGTTAAGCACAATATATTAGATATGTTTTGATAAGAGATGTTAACTAATAGATATAGGAGTCATATGAGATGTAATTGTTAAAGTTGTTATCTACATAATTTAAGTTTAGTTGGTTTGTTGAGAAAACTATAATTTAAATTTAGTTGGTTTGTTGAGAAAACTCAAGATCAACTATATTTGAATGAAATCCTGGCCCATTAGAAAGATTAAAGTAATCTTTCGAATAATAGTGAGGGATATTATATCGAATAAAATAGTGGGAGTAACTCAATACAATGTTAAAAGTCCTAATCTTATTTGGTAGTCATGACATATAATTAATTACTTCTTGTTCTTACAATTATATTTTGTTTTAAGTGGAATTTACCTTGTTTAGTATAGTTGATTCTAAGTTAGTGAACCCAATTTCTTGGACATAGCGTTATGTTTGAGAAGAGTTCTCCAAGTTAGAAAACAAAATTTCAATATCAATTATGTAAATTTGCTATAATTCATATTAAGGCTTGGGTGACAGGGTTTTAGAGATATGTCAAAATCATATAGAAGACAAAATGTATTGACATTTTGAGTTAACTAATGTCTCATAAACTTTGAAGACAACATGTAAGATGTGTATCAACACCATGATAACAAGATGCAAGAGGTTGCATTGAGTAGCGCTAAAAGGTATAGTACCTTAATGGAATTGTTCGATTTAATTTAGCCTACTAAAAGCATGATTGTGGACTACAATTAACGGCTTTGCTATTGTATGATAATAGTTGTCTTAAGAAGAAAATGATGCAGGACTTTTCTTGCCTATATGAGATATGATATAGATCATGTGTATTTCTAGTTCATGCTTATAAGTATTTGATATTGAATTTAGATTCAACATTATTATAATGTTCAAAGCATGATAATAAATAGGTTGTTGGTAAAATTAATCAATCAAGTTTATGCAAATAGTTTGTATGTATCGAATCAAAGTAGACTAATGCTTAACATAAGTGAAAAAAATAAAAAGGTGGATTATCGAGATTATCCTTTTAAGCCATGTTGGTTAAATAAAAAAAACGAGAATTATAAAGTTACATACAAGGATATGTGTATCCTTATGATTATGAATTGTATGAAACTTACGAAACTTGTCAAGTTAAAGAATAACCAAATCAACCTTTGTGAAAGGATAGTGATGGTATTGAATTGTTAAATCTCATGTGATGTTTTGGATGGAGTAATAATTCATAAAAGGATAATACTTATATTTCATTAGATTACTAATGACTCTATGTGATATAGTATATGTATCAAATGAAATAATGATTTAAAATTTTGAAAAGTTCAAATTCTTTAAATCTAAATAGAAATTAAGCACTAAGAATGTTGAAGAACTTCGATGGGATTGTAGTAGTAAGTTTTAAATTTTCGATTATTTATAGAGAATGAGATTCTTTAGTGAATATCTTTACAACTATAATTCATAAGAGAGTGGATTTATGTAAGGAGGAAAGTACAATATGAGATATTTTATGATGCAATAGTATTTCTTCTATAACAATGCCTAGTACAATGACTTACCTTTAATGGTTCTAATTGAATCAGTTAGCAATATTTCATATTAGATATGAAACACTAAATCTTTAAAAGAGTCAAAGTTAATGATTCAAAGATTTGATGCTTGGTTGAAGCATATATATAATCCATCAAGTTTAGAACTAAAATGGGTTGTAAAATGGGTTGTAAAAGATTATGAGATATCCAAAAGGTTGGATATAATCTTACGGACCAATTATACAAATTGTTTATTTTAATACATACTTATAGGAAAATGGTTCTTAGGATAAGTAGTGGGAGTAAGATGAAATTTGAAAAGTTTAAATCTTGTGATAGTACATCTAGTTAGAACTAGTGCCTTTAACGATACATTTGATGTATAGTTAAAAGGCTACGAAACATTGAAAGATTCACTTTCATGATGAATTCAAAGAGTTTGATTTGGAGATGATTGTGAATTTATCATGCCTATAAGAAGGTTAATAGAAGTATAGTTGTCTTCTTCAGTGGGAGTATGTGAAAACATATTACTTATAAAGGACAACAATTCTAATTTTCAATTGATGAAAACATAATTGTCCAAGAACAATTTTTGTTGGATATGAAAAAGTTAACACCTTAATTTTGGGAATTAGATTTATAGAGATAGATTAGATGTTGTTCACCTATTTTAAGTCCAAGTACATAGATAATGTACTAAAGATGTTTAGTATTTAAGATATCAAATAATTGTGAAGTATTAAATATATCCATTATTCTATGTATTAGTTGATAGTTGAGTTCAAGGAGTTAAAGATATTTACTTTATACGTAAATCTTTATTAAGTTTTATTTTACTCGAGAACAATATCATTCAAGATTGAAAAGGTTCCAATGTAGCAATGGTTGCTAGTTAAGTAATAATACATTTTTCATTTAGTATAAATGATTAATTGGATCAGTAAGTTCTTTCGTAAACTTGATATAATTCCTTGCATTGTTCATGATAGTAATGTACTATGGAATGTTAGAGCTATTAAGCATGTAAAAGGAGCTAAGGTCTCATAAAAATCCAAAGATGTATTTAGGCAATTTTCTTAATTATAATGAGATAATTAAGATGGAAGTTGTAAGATTTAAGCAAGTGCTCACTATAGAGAATCTCATAGAATTTTCTCATTAAACCACTATCCTAGCAGTAGTATAGTCGTCATATAGTGATATGGTATAAGATACTTAAACGATTAGCTTAATACAAGTGAGAGATTGCTATTTTATGCCTTACAGTCAATCGCTTTAGTTGTAGTTTAGTGACAAAATAATTTACAGACATTCTTTATCTTGTACATATTTAGATGTATATGATAAAATCCATAGGGTAATTATGCGTTGCAAATGAAATTATAATGAGATTATAATTATGAGATTTATATTGTATTTATGTATTATTCTTAAATGCTTCTAGTCATTGTTCTATTAAGACTGGACATTAATAGAACATAAAAAGCTAGCACACATTTTGTTTTTCCTTATGAAGGAAGTAGTCGATCTCGTAAACAAAAGTATGGAGATAATTAAGCAAATGTATGAATATTTATTAGAGCATAGGTTCATTGTTCAGATCAGATATGAGAAATCCATTTAGAGCATTACTTGTTTGTTTATGGAATTCTCATTGTGATGATTGTATAAGTGATCATTTGGTTTAAGGTCTCCAAAGTTATCTTGTATAGGGATAGCTATGTTTTGATAATACTTGTGACCTACTTAATCATAAGTTGTTCAATCAGTAGTCATTGGATATAGCATGAATTATACGGAGGTAGTTGTGTGATCAAGATAGGATTTCCATCACTTTAAAATAATTAGGGAGAATGTTCTATTATTCTCGATTAGTATTGATTCAGAAAATCCTTGATCAAGGTGGAATGAAGTTTTCTAAATAGTTTACAAGTGTAATTAATTGAATCGATGACTAATGACTGAGAACTAATATGATTGGACTCTAAGAGTAGACATAAATTCCATGCTCTATTTAATCGAAACATTGTATGATGAATGGATTCAATTATACGAGAAAAACATGCATGAAAATGTTGGTCCAAATTACTTTAACATTTCCAAATATTTGGGTGGTCATAATGCATTGCTAGACGTCAATCTTGATATATGATTATAAATTATTTAATTAGTGAATTAAAGATAATTAAAAGGAATTTTAATTGATCTAATTCTAATTATAAATTAGAATTATAATTTATAATCATTGCTAACATATTTAATTTGAGAATCTAATAGGTATCACATAAAGAATGGGCTTAAGAGAGCAAAGATAATTTAATCAAGTTGGACATGATTGTAAAGCTTAGGAAACTTTCTGATTAAATATGAGATATTTAATAAATAAATATCGATATGAGATATTGGATCTTATTTGAGCATAATTGGAATTTAGTTAGAATTATTTGTAATTCTAATTAAGTTTAATTGAAATTAGAATTTAATTTTCAATTAAATTACTAAACCGTTCAAAACCTATTATAAATAGGTTTAAGTTTTAATAGAGCTAGCACTTCTTGCTTAACCCTTTCTATAAGAGTTATAGAGTTCTCTCAACTCATTCTGTGGGTACCATTAAAGGCCAGATATTTGTGTGATTATGGTGGTTCAGACAGATCAGTTTCGGAAACGGTTTGAGAGACATCACAAAATAAGGATCAAGCTTCAGAATAAGGTACAAATTTTGATTCACGCTTTTTCATAATTTTGTGTTACTCATTTTATAGAATTAAAGAGATCTTGGTTTTCGAGAAATCAAAAATTACAAAAAAGTTTTGTAATTATTTCGCTGCAATCTGGGTCAGATCCCAGCCTGATTTTCCAACACCATATCCCTTCAGGTATGTAACTTTTTCTCAATCCATTCCATGTTATAATCTCTAAAGAGCTCTTTTCTTGTCCTATTCTTTTCATAAATATAGGAAAGTACGTTTCTTCTCGTCAATGCAGGACATAATCGCTTAGCACGATCCTTAATAAATCACGTAAGTTCAAAGTGTGACGTAATTGTTGATGTATGAGATCAAGTTAATATTATCCATTGATTTCGCTATAATCCTTTTTTTTTGATAAGTTGCCTCCAATCATTATTGGGTCCTTATTTATAGAATCTGTCATATTTTAATACAAGTTGAAACAAACCAATTAGTTGCAAGCCTTAATTAGTAATTTTACATTCTGATGCACTAGTCATTAAAAACTCAAATTGTGGTTGTGTGCTAGACATAAATAACAATGTCCACTTACATTTCGATCTAACAATTAATTCACCTCTGGGTTGATAAGAAAGCTTTTCACATACTGGAAGTATTATAACATTTGTAATTGTTTTTGTAAACTCATTACTTAAACTCCATACCAATGTTGAACTTTTCTTCGTTTATTTAAGTTATCATACTTTGAGGTGTTAGATTGGATAGTGAAAGAGACTACGCTAACTGTTAGAGCTACAAAAAAATTAAAAAAAATCTTTAGCTGATGACATTTCTCTTAAAACTAGACAAAGGAAGCTTTGAAAAAAATCGATCTTAAAAATTAGATGAATTGCATGATGATAAACTAACTCTACAAGAATAATTATCACTTCATTGCCGCTTGTGATCAATCCACATACTAAATATGTCAAGGGCTTATTTAAAGTCAACAATTATCTCCCTCTATAACTATTTATAATTTTAGATTCAGAAACACTAGTACCAATCAATAAACACGTCTGCTTGTGACAGTCTACCAACAAGATTTCGTGCTACCAAGGAACAAACATGAACGACATGGTAGTAAAATATTTATTTATAGATGTTTATTAATTATTTTTGAATTATTTTATTGTAAATCATTGCATTGTTCCTGGTAATGGAGTTTGATACACGTTTTTGTAGCAGTTTCTCCCTTAATTATCTCAATAACTTGAGAAGTATAAATCCCAACGATCGATAATAAGAACTATTTAGAAAGTTGCATACATTTCATTAAATTTCTCTGATGAACTACACACATTGTTTAATAATTAAGAATTTAGTTCTCTAGCACATACTGGTTAACCTTTGAATATATTTCACAAAGAAAAAAAAACGAAAGAGAAAGAAAATTTGCTGTAACATAGAAAAAATAAGCAAATTCCTAAAGTTAGAGAGAAAAAAGTTAAATAATAAAGTAGCATTACTCCAACAAAAACTTTTAGCCATGTTTGGTCCAGTTTGATTAAAGCAAGGTACGTAGCTACAATACCACAACGATGGTATTTAAATCCTCAACCACAATGTTTAAAATATACACTCAAGCTTGCAAGATCCCACGTCCGTGTCGAAAAGCATATACATCTTAAGATTTGGGTTTAACTTTCTGCACATAATATTGACATTAATAGATAATTAACGTATGAAAATAACATTGTCTTTAATTTTTAATGTCACTGTGTCTTTTAGGTTATCCTTGCAATGGCTGAAATGTGATAGCTAGCAACACACTTTGTGATTATTAAATCTTAGACATTAGTAGGTATCTCTTTTTTATCACAAGTCTGTATATCAGCTAACATGTAGCTTAATTGGAAATTAATTATCAGCAAAAGGGAAAATTTTCCTTTTTGTGCAGAAACTGATAGCATCAAGAACTGGTTGAACGAAGAAATTTGGGTAGTGATAGATGGTTCTTGTGTAAAGTAAACCTCGTGACATGGATAACACGTTTCGAAGTATCCATCAACTTCTCATATCATACTTGTCCTCTTTTTTTCAAGTAATCTGCGGGCAGAATCTTTGTTAGTTATGGTCAATTGGAATTGGAGAACCTTAACAGACCACCAGATAGAGGTAGGTGTTGATCAGTGACCAACTGATTTATAACTAGTGTCTCGAAACGTCGGCAGAAGTCCGCCTCTTCAAAAAGATAATTGCTCTCACTACAACATACAGGATATTTAGCGACATATTTAAACGTCGCAAAAGAATAACCAATTGTCACAAATTAGTATGGGCAACAAAAAATTTTCATCGTTGAATCCTAGTAGCAAAATAATATTTGCGACGTTTTTATAGAATCGTCGTAAAAATTTGTTTTCAACAAACATGATTCGTTGGTAAAAATTATAAGCGACGATACCAAAAACGTCTTGGATTGTTTTGTGCAACATTTATATTTCGTAGATAAAACTTTTTACCTATTAAATCCTATTCGTAGGTAATTGTTTTTAGTGACGATTTTATTTTTGAAGCAGAATAGTGTTAGCTACTAAGTTTTTGTTGTCGTTTCTTAAAAGTAGATAAAAACTTTTTATAACGAATTAGCATTTCGTAGCTAATAGGATTTTGTGACGATTTTATTTTAGTAGTAAAATAGTTTTGGCTACTAATATTTTTTTGTAGCAAAAGGTTTTTAGCGACGTTCTGTATACATAGCTAATGACCTTTTGTGATGAAATTTTTTAGTAGCTAATATTATTTATTCACAAAATTTAATTTTTAATTTAATAATTTTATAATTGCTAAAAAGAATTTATTTTAATTTATTACAAATTTTAAGACTTTTGTTGAAAAATTTGTTTTGGTAGCTAATATTATTTAGTAACAAAATTTAATTTTGAATTTAATAATTATTATAATTGTTAGCAACGAATTTATATTGAATTTGTTACAATTTTTATGACTGTATGAAATATTAAAATTATTCATTTTATAATTAATGTCAGTGACATATTTTTTAAATAATACTAAATTGAAATAAAATAAATATATAAAATGGAATGCATTTTTAACAATAAAATATTTACACATCATTTACAAACTAAGAGTCTTCATCTGAGTCACTACGACTAACATATGCAGAACCTAGCATTTGTTTAACCAATTTTTTAAGTTTCTTAACTTCTTTAATATCACGATCTAACTTAGTCTTCAGTGTCTTTTTCTCCTCTTGAAACGCTGTGAACAATGTTGGTCGTGACGAAGAAGCACCTACAGGCTTAGGGCCATACGCAAGACCCTTGATATAGCTCAATCGTGTACCAAGGATATTGTCACAAATGTCATCGACATTGGGTTGATTCCCCTCAGCCAATGATGTCTGAAACAATTCCTGCATCTTGTCCTACAATTTAAAGTAGAAAATCGGGTTAACTAAAAAATAATTACTTACTATTACATAGAAAAATAAATTGTAATATTAATTTGTTTGTACTTACATAATTACTTTGTGCCTCTTCAGACGTCCAGCCTTGACCTTCCTTGTAGTGTGTTAGCTTGTAGAGTGTGATCCTATCACACTCTTGTCCTTGAAGTTGTGTTTGGATCTATTATATAAATTTAAAAAATTAGAAGATAATAGAATTTATTGTATTAAGAAATAAAATAATAAATTGAAAGTATTACACTTACAAATTCTTGTCGAATGACAACAAATGATTTGGAGCCAGTGTTATAAGGAGTCTTCATTTTTGCTCTGTTTACCTTGGATTTCTCACACTTTTCCTAAATTAAGAGAATTAGTTATGAAATATATAAACAAAATTAATGGAAGGAAATACGAAGAGGAAAAAAAACTTGAACCTTCGCTGAGGTCCAATAATCACACATTTCACTCCAATTTCCTAGAGTCACCCGTTCCAAAACATGTATCCTTGCCTCTTCATCAAATGAGAAAGACTGATAATATTTATGAAGTCTATATCGATGATCCTTCACCATTTGTTTCAATAGTGAACTAACAAAGCTTGAAACCTCAGGCTTGTCGATATAAACGATATTGAGCTTCATCTGTGAAGAACACGTATAAGTTAAGTTACTGTTTTTCTTAAATAAAATCACAATACATATAATCAAATAAATTGAAATATTATCGAAACTTTGTCTAAATAATTTTGAAGCAAGTTGTCTTCCTTCAACTGCTTGATATGCTGAGGGCAAGGAAATTCATTCCTCACAACGACGCCCAACTTACTAGACACTTTTACAGGTTGGATCTTATCCAGAGGGCAATGTTGCGTGAGGTCAATGGTCACAGATAACTTGCTGTTCATTGCAACATTCATCTGTTACAACTCAGCTCCTTTTGTGATACCTCTACCTCGTTTTCTAATGCCAGTATTGAAACCTAAAAACAAAAAAATCATAATAAGAAAAATACACTAAACATGTAATGAATAATTTCAGAATTAATGTAATTATATTTGGTTAACACTAATGTAATTATATTTGGTTAACAATAATAGACCTGAAGATTAGTAAAGGTTTTTGGTGACTGTCTTCATTTGAGGATGCAATTGTTGGTTGTTGAACGATGGGGTCAGATTAAGTTGGTTGTTGTGCTGAAGGAACTTCTTCGGTCGGTACCACCCTCTTTCCCTTATTTCTACCAGGTGTCATTATATTGAACCTATGTAAAATGAAATATGAACATAACGTATAATCTTAACTCAAACATCAATTTTCCACATGAATAAGGAGATCAATAGTCAAATACAGTAAAACCTCTATAAATTAATATTGTTGGGATCATGATATTTTATTATTTTATAGAGATATTAATTAGTCGATAAATTAATATTTATTAATTTAAAGAGATTTTTGTACTTGTGCTGGAACCCCTCCCCGGGCGGGTCCACGAGCCCGACATCCTGCCCGACATCTGGACCCGTGACCCACGGGGGAGGAATTCCCCACCAGGGATACTTAAAACGAACAAATTTATTTAATTTACCTCGGTACATAAATTGAGATAAATCATAAAAAAAAATCAATAAGTGTTGACCCCAGGCGAAAAGCATGGTGGGATCGTAAGATGGACATCTACATTAATATAAGACAATTAGGAGCAAAAACTTCAGAAAAATATTTAATACACAATTTAATAGATAACAATG
>JANIIA010050537.1:0-11375 GCA_027478495.1 Erythroxylum alaternifolium
GGATTTATTTATTGAATGGAAAATCTGAAGTGGCTAGTACCCTTAAAGGTTTCTTTGCAATGATTCATAGACAATTTTAGTTTTAGAAAGAAGTGAAAATTGTTTGCAGTAATAATGGTAGTGAGTTTCTTTGTTTACAAAATATCTCTAGGAACAAGGAATTTTACATCAGACATCTTGTGTTGTAACACCGTAACAAAATGGACGGGTTGAGAGGAAACACTGTCACATTCTCAATGTGGCAAGAGCGTTGCGATTTCAAGCTAATTTTTCGATTGAGTTTTGTGGCGAGTGTGTTCTCGTAGCCAATTATTTAATTAATAAAACACCCAGTGTCATGTTGAAAGGAAAAACTCCGTATGAAATTCTATTTGGGGATGTGCCTTTTTATGATCACATTAAGATTTTTGGTTGTTTGTCTTATGCTCCTAATTTGGCTCGAGATAAAGATAAATTTGGAAGTAGAACTAGAAAATGTGTATTTGTTGGGTATCCTTTTAGAAAGAAGGGGTGACGCTTGTATGATATAAATCCAAATTCTTTGCATCTAGGGATGTAGTTTTTGATGAGACAAAACTCCCTTATGCTTCTAAACAAGGTTTTAAAATTGATGCTGAAAGTGTGCCTTTGGTTAATGGTTTGGGCTTAGAGGAGCTGAGTGAATTGAGCACAAACAGACCTGAAGCTACACTTTCTCCAACATTGGGAAGTGTTGCTTCGATGAGAATCTTGAAATTGAAACTGTGGCAGTTGTGAATGACTTTCAAGAAGAACAGCTTGGCAGGGGACATAGGGTGAAACAACCTTTAGTTCGCTTAGAGGAATATGTAACCAATGTCCTTGCAGCCAGCCCCCTTATGCGTTCCTCGCCTCAATTGGATTCCTTAGGTAATCTCTATCCTATAGCTCACTTTGTGAATTATGACAAATGTTCTCCACAACATCGGTTTTTCTTGGCAAATGTCACTGTAAGACGTGAACCTCGAACTTATAATGAGGCTGTGAAAGAAGAACAGTGGTGTGAAGCAATGAAGAAAGAAATACAAGCACTTAAAAACAATGGAACTTGGACAGTGGAAGATTTGCCTCATAGGAAGAAAGCAATTAGTAGTAATTGGGTGTATAAAATCAAATACAACTCTGATGGGAGCATTGAACGGTATAAGGCACGCTTGGTGATTCTTGGCGACAAATAAATTGAAGGTATTGATTATCATGAAACGTTTGCTCCTATGGCAAAAATGGGCACTGTGTGCACCTTACTTGCCATTGCAGCAGCGAAGAGTTGGGAACTCTATCAGATGGATGTTTAAAACATGTTTTTACATGGAAAATTCAAAGAAGAAGTTTACATGAAAATGCCCCTTAGATTCGACACTCAATAATCAAACAAGGTATGTAAACCCCAAAAATCTTTGTAATACGTCAAGCTCTAAGATGCTGGTTTGCTAGATTGGCTACTTCTTTGAAGGAATATGGTTTCACTCAGTCCTGCTCGGATTACTCTTTGTTTGGGTTTCGTAATAAGCATGTCCATTTGAATGTGTTTATTTATGTTGGTGATCTGATTATATTTGGCAATGATGCGATAACAATTCAGCAATTTAAAGCTTATTTGAATCGATGCTTTCACATTAAGGATTTGAGTAGGCTCAAATATTTCTTGGGTATTGAGGTGGCTCGTAATGCAAATGGTATTTATCTGAGTCAAAGGAAATATACCTTGGATTTGATTTCTGAGGTTAGGTTACTCGACGCAAAGCCTGCTTCAAATCCTCTTGAATAGAACCACAAATTGGCACTTGCTGACAATGGTGTTTTGGCTAACCCTACGTGATATCGGCATCTTGTTAGATGTCTTGGCTATTTGTTATTTACACGACCTGATTTTTCATACTGTGTTCACATTCTTACTCAGTTTATGCAAGAATTGAAACAAGCAAATTAGGAGGCAACCTTGCAAGTTGTTAGATATTTGAAAGGAAATCCGGTCAAGGTGTTTTGTTAAGTTCTCATTGCAATTTGAGGTTGTCTACTTACTGTGATTCAGATTGGGCCAGCTGTCCTTTGACGCGTCGTTCCTTAACAGGATACTTTGTTCTCCTTGGTGACTTGCTAATCTCCTAGAAAACTAATAAATAACACACCGTTTCTCGCTCTTCGGCTAAAGCCGAATATCGTTCCATGGCAACTACAGTATGTGAATTAAAGTGGTTGAAAGAGGTGTTGAATTTTCTTGGTATTGACCATACTACACCTATGAATTTATTTTGTGATAGTCAATCAGCTTTGCACATTGCATCTAATCTGGTTTATCATGAACGAACGAAGCATATTGAGGTAGATTGTCATTTCATTCGTGATGAGATACAAAATGACAACATACAGACAGCACATATGCACGCTTCATTTCAACCAACTAATGTCTGACTAAAGCTTTAGGCAAGGATCAATTCATCTTTCTTTTGGCCAAGTTGGGCATTTGAAATCTACATGCTCCACTTTGAGTGGGGTATTGAGCAGCTGTGCATATCTTTTGCAATTATTGTTAATAGATTCGTTCCTTTTTGGAATATTTTCCTATTATGTAATTTACTGTAATTAGGATTCCTTGTGGTCTTAGGGATCCCATCTCTTTTAGGAAATTGACTTGTATATATATTGAATACAATTGTGAATAAAAGGGAGAGAAATTCACCTCTTACGTTTTCTACATTTAGGTTTTAATCACCTTAATCATTTTGTGACAGACACATTAGAACAATTCCAGGAAGAGAAACATTTCTTCAGCACTATAAGTCTCCAATTTAAGAACGCAAACACAGTCCTGGAATTATATAAAGCTTCTATGACAAATATTTGCCAGAAAGAACCGATCCTCTATAGGATAAAAGAATGTACACTTTCTTATTTAGAGCAAATGTTAACACTTTTATGGATCAAACAATAACATAAATAAACTTGAATCCATGTCGTCATAATGTTCTTGAAGAAAGTTTATTCCCTCTATGCCTTTTAATTCTTTGATAGTTTTTCCGATGGTTAAGAAACACTGCCTTTCTCTTTTGTTTTAGAAACCATTGTCTTATCCTTCAGAAACATATAAACGTTTATATATGTTTCTATTGAAAAATATATGGGTTGTTTAAAGGAGAGAGGGAAAGGGACTTGGACCCTTTTGAGCCCAATTCTCTAAGACTCAATAACCATGATCTTGGGCTCTTTCCATTAGAATCAAATCCATAAGTTACATGGGCCACTAAAATATCTTACAATCTCCCACTTGGCTTATGTTACGACTTGATGATTCAACAATAAAACCTTAAGTGCACACAATACATTGAATCAATCAAATCATCCTTAAGTGAATTAAGATGATGGGATTATGGCAGTCACAAGTTATACAACATGATTCCTTCCATATATCACATAATCAACTCAACTCATAAAACTTTAAGTGGGTAATTCTGTAATTGTTATCTCATAGAAATAATTATTGTATACAACATAATATGGATAACAAGTAAATGAGCAAAAACAACTGTGACTGTAATTGAGTTCACAAGTGTCATGACAATTCGAGTAAGACAATTATATGTATATATACATGTCAGAACTCTATACTAACAAGGACTTATCTATAATGCCCATCTGTTCAACATGGCGAATAAATGTTTTGGGCAGTAAGCCTTTAGTTAATGGATCTGCTATCATTAGAGCTGTAACAATATGCGCAATTGACACTTTATGCTTTTGCACTTCTTATTTCACAGACAAGTACTTCAAATCCATATGTTTCACACCTTTTGAATACTTGTCATTCTTAGAGAAGAAAACGGCTGCAGAATTATCATAATAAATTCTTAATGATCTAGCACTACTGTCGACAATACCAAGACCTAAGATAAAGTTTCGAAACCACAATCCATGAATCGTAGCCTCAAAGCATGCCACCAATTTAGCCTCCATAGTGGAAATAACAATGATGGACTACTTTCCACTTTTTCTTGAAATTGCTCCTCCAGCTAATAGGAACATATTATTGAATGTAGATTTCCGTGAGTCTACACAACTGGCATAGTCTGACTCTTAGTAACCTATCACTTTCGAGATGGGTTAATTTTCTATATGTGAGCATATAGTCCTTGGTGCCTTATAAATATCTAAGGACTTTCTTTGCAGCTTTCTAGTGGTCCATTCCAGGATTACTTTGATATCGACCTAGCATTCTAACAACAAAACTGATATCTGACCGAGTGCATGTTTGAGCATACATTAAGCTCCCAACTATTGACGCATAAGGAATAGACTCCATGTTCTTACGTTCAAATCATTTTGTGGACATTGCATTTGACTAAATTTGTTCCTTTTCTAAATTGGAACTATCCCTGTAGAGCACTTTTCTATTGTTAGTCTTTCTAATATTTTCTTGATATAACCTTTCTGAGACCATCCTAACAATCCTTGTGATCTATCATGGAATAGTTCGATTTCTATCACATAGGATGCCTCACCCATATCTTTCATTTCAAAATTATTAGAAAGAAAATTCTTGACATCATATAATAGAACCATATTATTAGCAACAAGAAGGATATCGTCAACATATAAGACTAATATAATGAACTTGCTCCCACTGATTATCATACATATACATCGATCAACAGTGTTTTCTAAAAAACCAGAAGATGTATTGGTATCATTAAACTTAAGATACCATTATTGGGAAGCTTGTTTCATCCATATATTGACTTCTTTAATTTACACACTAACTTGTCATTTCTTGTGGTTTTAAAACCTTCTGGTTAATCCATTTACACTTCTTCTTCCAAGTCACCATTTAGAAAGGCGGTCTTTTCGTCCATTTGGTGAAGCTCTAAATCATAATGAGCCACCAAGGCTATAACAATTCTTAAAGAGTCCTTCTTTGAAACTGGAGAGAAGGTCTCTTTATAGTCAATACCATCATTTTCAGTATAACCTTTGGCAACAAGTCTGGCTTTATACCTTTCAATATTACCTTGTGAGTCACGTTTGGTCTTAAAGACCCATTTATAACCCACTTGCTTGGCACCTTCCGACAACTTAACTAATTACCAGACTTTGTTGTCATCCATTGATTCAACTCTTCTTTCGTAACATTGAACCATTTTTCAGAATTGTTACATTCCATGACTTGTTTGAACGAGACTGGATCCTTATCAATACTCAAGTCACATTCATGTTCAAGTGAGTAAACTTCATAGTCACTTTAAATAGTTGGTCTTCTCTGCCTTACAGAATTTCGTAATGCTACTTCTTGTGGCATCACTTGATCATTTGTAACTTGAACATCATTAGCTAGTTCTTTATTAATATGTTCAATTTGTAGAATTGGAACATTAATTTGTTGTTCCGGTATGTTGCGTATCTGTGATGCAACAAGCAAAATAACAACTGGTGGGATCACGTTTGATGTAGAAGTTTCTACTCTACTTGGAGTAGTTTCTACACGATTCTCGTGAATATCCACTTTTTGCGGTTCTCCACTCCAACTGATTTGACCATTTTCAATGAATCGAGCATTACCAGACTAAACTATTCTCGTACTATGGTTAAGACAGTAAAATATGTACCCTTTTGATTTTTTGGGATAGCCGATGAAAAAATCACTAACAGTTCTCGCATTAAGCTTCTTTTCATGTGGATTATACAGCCTTACTTCTACCGGATAACCTCAAATGTGAAGGTGTCGTAAACTAGGTTTCCTTCCTGTCCACAGTTTATAAGGTGTCTTAGGAGCTGCTTTACTAAGAATCCTATTAAGTAGATACACAGCAGTCTTTAATGCATATATCCACAATAATAACGGTACAGTACTATAGCTTAACTTACTCCTAACCATATGGTACTGCTGTCGCCTGCAACCAAATTCAAAAGAAATCACTTCTGTTAATACAATTTAATGTAGTAATGGTAAGTGGATATCGTTCCCACAAGGAATCTTAACGGTAAAGGAGTTATGAATTCAAAACAAAACAAAGTAACGAAAAGGTAATTCACGACAATTTAAGGAAAAATATAAGAAAAATCGCAAATAAAAAGAAATAATTAGATCTGAAAATTTAATGGGAAATACCTTGGTTTTTGGGTCACCGATGTTATCACGCTAAAATGGATCCTCGATATAAAAATTCAATCATTAATAAACATTCATTGAGGATGTTTTCTCTTAAGTGTAATGACTAGAAACATGTATCCTAGCATTCTTATTAAACAAGAACCTAGATACGATCGTAGGTTCAATTGAATAATAGCTTTACGAATCAAGAAACCAATGAGCAAGAGAAATACATGCACGACATGCACTCAATAAAGCGAATATCTTCTCAGAATTTCCAACTCTAACGTAAAGAAGGTAATCCTAATTGTTACTTGTGATTAACGAAACTGAACATCATATTTCATTAATCTAGCTATTGAATGAATTAATCCCTAGTTGGACACTTAGAAGTCAACCAATTTACTTAGAAAAAGTAATTCAGAAGATATTCAATGTTCATCAACAATATAAACTTTATTGAAACATCTCACATATAATAACGGATAATATGGCTTCCCTCAACCAAGAAAAGAAGTTTAGCTATTCATAATGAAAGTAGAAATCAAAGAGATAATAACATAACGAGTCTCCATCCCTAGTATTTCTTAAAGAATACAAAAATATAGAAGAAAAAGTGCAGAAAACCTAAAAACAACCAAGAGAAAATCTGCAGAAATCCTAAATCTATTATAAAACAAAAGCTAATGTGAACAGTCACGTTTTTTCCCTTTTAGTGCCTCCCGACCCCTTCCTTTTCCATCCTATCTTGCAGATCATGTTTTCCACATGTTCGGATTGTGAATCTCCATCAATATTATCTTAAAAGATTATGAAAATCTCAAAAGAATTAGATTCAGATTTTGAAAGCAGGTATGGAAATTAATTTCATCCTTACACGTGGCCACGTCTAGAGACTGAATTATTGCCAGATTTGGAATTTTGGATTTTCTTTATTTCTTTTTCATCTTTGATTCAATTTCATCTCTAAGGTGTTGAAAATCATCTGAGAACAATTAGAAGACAATTCCATTAGTTTTGAATAATAATTTCAACACATTAAGGAAAATTAAAAACAAAATAAGCACAAATTGACGACTTAACACCATATTTATAAGAGTACGATTATGCCTTTCGACTAAACCATTTTGTTGCAATGTACCAGGCATTGTGTATTGCGCACATATGCCTCAACTTGTAAGAAACTTTGCAAATGGACCTGAACATTATCCACTTTCATCAAAATTTCCATAATATTTGCCACCTCTATCAGATCTCACTATCTTTATGTTTCTATCTAACTGCCTTTCTACCTCATTAATAAACACCTCTAGGATGTCTACAGACTGAAATTTTTCATGCAGTAGATAAATATAACCATATCGTGAGAAGTCATCAATAAAGGTAATGAAATATTTTTCGCTACCCCAAGAAGGAACGTCGAAAGGACCACAAATATCAGTGTGTATTAATTCCAGTAATTCATTACTTCTTGTGGCTGAATGCTTTGATATATGTTTGGTTTGCTTGCCTTTAATGCAATCCACACATATATCCCAGTTAACAAAATCCAATGGAGGTAAGATTTCATTTTTCACTAACCTCTGTATCCTTTCTTTGGATATATGACCTAATCTTTTATGCCACAAAAAAGCAGATTATTCATTTTGTGCACTATGTTTACTTCCTATAATATGGTCAACATAAAACAGAGATGCAGCAAAATTAATGTCAAGATTGAAACGATATAAACAATTAATTAAAATACCAAAACTATAATAGTACTTGTGTTTATACAATGAAAAAACATTGTTTCCAATCTTAAATTGAAATCCTATAATATCCAACTTTGCAATAGAAACTAAATTTCTATCACATTCAGGAACATAATGACACTTTTCTAGATCCAAGTAACACCCAGTATTCAAGATCAATCTATACATCCCAATGCCCTCTATTCGTGCCTTCATTATGTTCCCCATATATAAGAACTTTTCAATTCCGTTTATGGTTTGGATTAAAAGGCATCTCTGTTTAACATGTGACACATGAGTAGTTGTGCCAGAATTTAACCTCCAGGTATTATTAGGCACTTCAATAAGATTTGATTCAAAACATACTGAGACATAGTATGTACCTTTCTTTTCAAACCAAGCCTTTCTTTTAGGGCAATCCTTCTTGAAGTGATCAAGCTTCTTGTAGAAGTGGCACCTCTTATCTTTATGGATTCGACCCTCATTAACTTTGCTAAGAGCTTTTTCTTTATCTTAGCCTTTCTTTCCTGGTTTGTTCTTACTGCTACTAGCTCCTTGATGAAATGTGAGATGAACGGAGTGCTCCTTCATTTTCTTCAATCTCCCTTCGTCCTGAACCAACATGCCTTTAATCTCTTGAAGGTTCCATTTTTCTTTAATGGTGTTATAATTCACTTGGAACTGGCCAAACGGTAGAGGAAGTGAGTTGATAATGAACTATATAAGGAAGGACTCACTTACATCCATACCCATAGATTTTAGCTTTGCAGCTAGGTTTGACATATGAATTAGATGATCATGAATAGGCTGTGACTAGTCAAACTTCTTGGTTGTTAGCTCACTCATTAAAGTCCCCACTATGGACTTGTCAGCTATATCAAATCGGGAGTATTCCTTAAGCTTCAACATGAACTCCTTTGCATTATTCGTCTTAGGCATTGATGGCTTCACATTTTCTACTATTGTCATTTGCATCAAATTCAAGCTCAGCCTGTTAGACCGTTCTCAATTCTCATAATAAGACTTGTTAGTTTCAGAACTAGTCTTAGTTATGGCTGCGGACCTTGCGTCTGAAACTATGGCCAAGTCCAAATCCATTACATCCAGTTGAAACTGGATTTGTTCGAACCAATCCACATAATTCAAACCATTGAACTTGATCAAGTCATTTGCTAAAGCGAACAAATTAGTAAATGCTGCAAATACAACATATAGCCCATGCATTAATGCTTTGAGTAAACCTAAATGAATTCAAACTAATAATAACTTTGATTTTGTATTTAAATTCTCCTTTGGGTGATATTTAAATACATAGCTATAAACTATAATGATGCCAATAAAATTCACTATAATGGACAATCAATCATATTTTAGTTAACATGAATGTTATCTTTGGATATACAATCATATTAAACAAAAAAGTTGATAAGTACCTTTAATGTCATTAATTATAAACAATGGTTCACCTGTGGGTGACCTCCTAGTGTTATAATTAATAATCTCAAATATTCAGTTCAACCTTTATGTCATTTTAATAGCATCGTATCAACATGAACAATTAAAAAATGCATAATTAAATGTCTAAATATCTTTTCAAGGAAGGTCACTTTGGTGACTAACAAGCTTTCTATACAATAAATATTTAATTAAGTATAAATAAATTTTAGAATTTAACTATAATGTTGGGAAACTCATACTGTAAAATCCAAAAAATAACCAACTTCAACTTTTATATTCATTTATTATTTTCCTTGAGAAAGTTACGAGCATCAATACATGTTCATCATGTGCATGTGTTTTACTAGCAGTGGAAGCAATAAAAAAAATGTCAATACATTCATACCTTTTCTCTAACTCTAATGTTTTTCATTGACCTCTTCAAAACAATTCATGTAAACTCATATCTACAGTCTTTATGGCAAGCCCAAGAAAATATAAGGTAATTGGAAAACTCAAACCTAAAATCTTTAATGGTGGGCTCCACCAAATATAAGGACTTTTCTTTAACCTTTCCAGAATCATGCTTGCAGTAAATAATAAATGCATCACAAATCCAATGCCTTTAGTAGGTCCCATAAAAATCTTAACTTTCCTTTCACTTTTTGTTTTCCAAAAACATAAAACCAAAGTTACCGTAGTCTATAAAAACCTTTTTTTAAAAACTTTTGTTCCATAGACTCATGCACAGTCTTCTCTCCAACTTTATTCCTTTTAAAAACTTAAAAGATCAAACCATATACGTACTTAACACCTATTCTTTTGCTTTTTTCAAAATTCATATACATATAGTAAACAATTAATGCAACATAAACCTTTAATGGTAGTTCCCCAAAATCTGACATTATGGTACCACGAAAACCTTTTAGGAAACAAACCTTTCGACCTTATTTGTCTGAAAACCCATCTTGATCTGAAAGCTTAAAACATTAACTTTGAAGCCATTCCATAACAATAATTTCGATTGATTAATGCAAACCTAATCGCTAGCCACAAAAGTCGAGAAATACGAAGCAAATCATAAATTTTAGGGTTAACTCTAATGCAAATTAAAATATTATAACTCTGCTCTGATACAATATGTAAGACATTTATGAATCAATTTATTAAAACATACTTGAATCTATGATAGTGTTTATAAAGATTGATTCCCTCTCTGCCTTTTCTTCTTTAATTAGTTTCCACAATGGTTTAGAAACCTCTCTTGCTGGTTTTCTAAAACATATGAATAACTGAATCAATATGTCTGTTGCTACATTTTATTTTAAAGGAGAGAGGGAAAGAGTCTTAGACCTATTTGAGGCCAACTCCTTAATACCCAATAACTATTATCTTAGGCCCTTTTCATTAGACTCAAATCTATGAGTGACATGGGCTATTAAATAATCTAATACTGAGAGTGAGAAACTTGCTCCAAATAAGCATAAACCAGTCAACTTTATGTGCACAAGCCTAAAGTATTTCTTAACATGATTTGTTTGAGAAACAACATGAAGAATGGCTATTCCAAACAATATTTTGTTCCACTTCCAAATTAGGTTGATAGCTTGATAAGTTGAGCTTAAAAAACATGTTACCTCTGTTTATAGAGTGATCAGGTATCAACACACTCACTTAGCATGCTCAGGGTATAATAATCTAACGTTTTGGGAATTAAGTAGCAAGTAGAGAGGTCCCAAGATGCTTCAATTATCTAACTAGCGATAAGAGGAGTTGCCATCACCAATTTTACTCTTTATATGAAGATGCATCTGGCTCTTTCCTTTAAGAATTGGAGTCATAATAATATTATATAGTTTGTAAGTAGAAGATGTTTACATAGATTTGTATAAATAAATGCATCACTTTGGCTTGATTTAAATGTTTGAATAAAAAAAGGTAAATCAATTCATCTGTTTATATGCTTTATGTAGCGCCCGCTTACTGCAGGGTACACACCGGGATGCCTAAAGGTCATTCCGGTATATCTCTTACGATAAGGGTGAGCTACTTTCGATCGCTACATTCACTTCACAAGGCATCATATCATTACTCACTTATAAAGC
>JANIIA010050548.1:0-11375 GCA_027478495.1 Erythroxylum alaternifolium
CATTTGTCACTCATTTAACTATGCTAAATGTCAATAACTCATAAGCTTCTAATAGGCCATTTGTTACTTAATGAATGCTGCCATGTGTCATTAAGTAATTAGTCTACATGTCACTCTACGATTGGTCCACTTGTCACACAATCAATGATATCAAATGTCAATGCATTAGCTATGCCAAATGTCAATAATTCATAGGCTTAGTCATTCTGATTTTCATGTACCAAATTGTTTTGCCACTTGACAATTTTCCTAGTGCAAATTGTACTTTTAAATACCTCAATTCTCTAATCGTGTCAATCCATTCCAAACCACTAAATATGATCCACTTGACCAAAAATTCAAGTCATATGTCTTTCATATTCTAATAATAGCATAATTCTAACTCCTATCACACAGGTACTTTCATAAACATGTCTTATTTCAACTAGGGTGTACTTTGGGACCTTACAAGTCTGCTCAATGTTTAGACTATTTTGGATGGAAATTAAGAAGTGTCATGCACGCACTGTTATAAACAGAATAGTTGGTCTTTAGATGCCACATTAAAAACACACGTACAATTTCAAAAAAGAAAAAAATCATTTCATAACCATAAATTTATTTATAATCTTTGGTATATTCACCCTCTCTCTCTCTAAAACTTACCCAAATCTTGTTCGATCTTTTGTCTTGCCTCCTTCCCTCCACTGTTGATCACTCCTCAGGCATCAAACGAAGAGTATTTCTTAATTGTATCCAATAAATTCTTTTTTTCCTTTTTGCCTCTCTCTTTTCACAGAAAGATTGAAAATGAGGAAACATAACATGGTATTTGCAAAATAGAAAAATAAAAACATGTTTTCTTATATTGAATATGTGATCACATTCTTTTGATGTCATCATATACTTGATTAAATCACACAGTTTGTTGTAGTTAATTTTGTTGCCAAATTCTCACCTAGAAAGATTTAAGGAAAACGTTTGTACAAGTTGAATAACAATTAATGAGGTTCTATAATATAGTTCAAATGTATAGTTATGGCTTAAAACGATCCATCTTTGCATTTTTGGGTAAATTTTAGTGGCATCTTGCTCATTCATGGGTTAATGCTACTATTCTTCTCGAATTCAAGAATTTTAACCAACTGCATATTTGGTCAAATAGGCATTGACAGTTCATGTCTCAACTTCAACTTTTCAAGGTTTAGAGAAAGGTTTTCACCCATTAAGGATGGTGAATGTCTATGATGACTTGTATTTTGTCCATTTTCAGTCAAGTTTGTCAGTTTTGCAGTCTTTTGCAATTGCTGTGGCACTTATTCACAGTCAAAATCCTGCCCTCCAATAAAAAAATTTATAGGAGCTAAAGTAGCAAGACTAATGATTGAGATCACGTAGTTGTTATGATCACATTCTATCACAAAAATTAGTAACTTGAATTTCAATTATTTATACACAAAAAGTAACATGATGATCTTCGTCTTGTTTTTTAAACCTTTGCAGTTTGTTAATTGTTAAATTGTGTTCATAGGTTTGGTTTGTTCTTGATCATTATCACTAAGGATTGGTTATCCTGTAATGTTTACTCAGGAAGCTCTTGTAACTGCTCTGTTTTGGTTGAATGTTCATTTTCTTTTAGTCAAGAAAAGTACAATCATTTGAGGGAGAATATCCAAATGATTTTTTTTTCATGTCATTAGCATAATTTGAATCTACATGGTGCAATAAACAGTTGGATTTTCAAGCATAAGATGAATGAATATCAAGCTAAAGCTACCAAAAAATCTTTAATTTCTGCCAACCTGAAGAAGATAACTGTGTTCTGCTCTTTCATATATTCAATCTCATTGGCTAACATTCTTATTTGACGTCTATATCAAACAAAATTACAGGCAGAAGGCCACAATGTCAGGTTTGCTGAAGTTTATGTGATTGTTTTATAAGTGTAATTCTGATTAATTGATTACTTACATAAGGGCAGGTAGAAATGGATATATATAACTTGGTTCCTTACAATCTTTTAGGACATATATGCTTGAAATCAATCATCAGTAGGATGCAATGTTTCACATTTTAATGGCTAATTGGCTTGATTTTGGCAAAACTATAAACCTAGGCATATTATTTCATAGACCTCTTACATCTGAAGGATAATATGAATTCCAGCAGTTGCTATATAGCTTACTCTGTATGCATTTATTAAGTTATCCTCCTATATTGGAGATAGATTTTGCTTTCCTATTCAAGTTAATATATTATCCTAAGGAGCTAAATTGGATTCAATTGGCAGGAAGCATGGACAACATATCTCTGTGAAGTGATCACCTTTTAATCTCGTTTACTTACCATTCAAAGCTATGGATTTGGCATCTCCGCTATTTAGTCATTTAATATGCAACTTCAGTAGTATTTATATTATCATTTTAGTTATCTTCCTTCCAAATGTAATTCCACTGAAGAACTGAAAGACTGTATGTGTGTTTTAAGAGTCAAACATTGAGATTTTGTTGGAAATTTTAAGTAATAGCATTATGATGTATAAGAAATATGTACATGTTAAAATAATCCACATTTGTAATTTTCTTACTCTGATTTTTTGTTTTTGTCCTCTTATGTCTGATTATATTTTATTTTAAATCTTCCATGTCAATATGGGTTCACTGTAAATGAAGTCTAGACCTTTAATTTTGCTAAAATATTTCATTTAAAAATGAATCCTAATTTAATAACTTAGGAATTTATTTTTGTAATTTTTTAAAAGAGTGAATATATACGTTTATCTTATTTATAATCAATAGTAACTCATCATAATATGTTGGGTTAGACGGGTGCAATTGCAACCTTAGAATGTTTTAAGTTTCTCTAATGAAATATATTTCATCAAACGGCTAAAACAAAGCAATCGTGCAAAGATATGATATTGAACCAATCCATTTTAATTTCATAACAAAAGATACATTTTTAATATGTACACTCAGCTTATAATATACTATATCGGGGCAAATTTGTTTTATACAAAACTCAAGAAGCCTACTTTTTGATCCAAAAAACTGTTGTTAGCTATTGAACTACTAGGTAGAAATGCATTAAATTCTACAGTTAGCTATGCGAATCAAAAGATCATTTATACAACAATGTGTAAATATCTATTCTTCTTTTCTTTACCTGCAAAACCATCTTCAGAATTTAGTAACTTAAAGTGATCAATCATATATCTTACTTTTCAATACAGAAAGACATTTATCTTACCAAAATATTTGATTTTAGTGGAAATCGAAGAGATGATGATCCTTTCACTTTAATCTCATTAAGGTGTTTCTTTGGTTTTTGACTAAGTGGAAGACTACTACTCTCTCCAGCTGAAATGTTTCGACCTTTTTGAACCCTATCTTGATACACAGTTGGCGGTGCAAGCTTTAGCTAAGGCATTTTTTTCATCTGAATGAATCGCTGATCCTTCTAAAGATTAGACAACATCTCAAACTGCAGCATAGAGGTTCATGTTGATTAATCTTTTAAGTCTAGCTTGGTAAGGTTGAACAACAATTATAAATAAGATTTACCCATGATATGTGCTAAATCACATAGGGATTATCTATCAAATCTTCATGTGCTTGTAACATGTAAGGTCCTTGTGCTCGTGGAGGTCGTATTGAAACTTGATTAATCAAACCATCATCCGAAAGAGCCGATTTATTTTTTTCCCTTTGTGTATTCTTCTTTGGCATACAAACGGGACATCCAGATAACGAACCTCTGCTAGGTGACTCATTTTCCAGAAGTTCGTATTAGAGATAAGTTGTATGACCGTAGCTGAAAACTCAAATAGAGAAAGTAGAAGAACCTTTGACAAGAAGGCAATTGCATATACAACATGTTAGACCTTTAGGGGCATAAGCATGAGATGCCCCCTCCTTAAGCAGGCTCATGGCATAGAATGTATCATCCTTTATCAATGATCTCGCAGTATCCTTATGCAAATGAAAAAAGAATCTGAATTAACAAACTAGTTGATAGTAGTGTCATATTCAACAAGTGAAGCTGACAGGGATAATGGAGAGAAACAACAAAAAGTAACAGAAAAAGAAGTCGTTGAACAGTGTCATGCAGAGAGCAAAGCCAGTAACTAAACCACATGTTTGAAACTATTAATGAGTACCAAAATTCCTCTTTCAAATCCATAAGTTCCTAGCATCCCTAATATGGTAATTTTAAAATCTTCAAGCTCCTGGTTTTCATCGTCAGAAAGGAGCTTTGACATTATAGTTAGAAGACAAACGTAACCTACCATTCCATCAACAATCTCTTTGATGAACTGAGATAATAACTTCCTCAACACACATGCAACTTTATGGGATTTGGAGATTTTCCACCTGATTACACACACATCATCATCATTCCTAGTACTCTGATTTTCAATTAGCATCCCAAAACCATTATTCACTTCATATGCCCCTTCATTGTCATAAGATTCCATCATAGGCTCACAAAATTTGTAACAAAGCCAATAATTTGCCAAAAAAATAGATGGATAAATAATTAATGGGAAGCCATAAAAGCATTAATTTTGGATATTTAGAGAAATGTTAGATAGAGTTATTGAAAGTCCAATAAGAACTTGAAGGAATGATGTGTTATGGAACTTAGGTGCAAAGCAAACATTGCAACTTTTCAAAAAAAACATTGCAACTTTTTGCAAACATCACTTATGAAAATTCAAGAATAATTATTCAAAAATTACATATATAACAACCCAAGCCAATTGGCTGAAAATATTTGGGAATGCTTCTGAATATAAAAGCGGAAAAGAATCGAGATTTGTGTATCAATAAGATCACTCTTAATATTGAAATAAGATTTTTTCACGAAAAATCTTAGTCAGAGTAACCGTTGTGTGTTATTGAACACTGAACCTATCACATCAGGTACGAAAGCCTCAATTATCTCCCTCATGTCAAGTTCAAAGCACGAAAATTTACACAAAAATAGTTTTAGAATGTCTTATTTGCTTTTTTGGAGTTAAAAATCTTATTTATTACTAAAGTAATAAATCTAGAAAAATTAAAAAAAACTCACTTTATGAATTCTTCAGATCCAGAAACTAACCCAAAATAACCCAGGGTATCTTTACAGGAATTCTGCACGCGTCTTACACTCACCATGCTCCCACTGCCTCTGGTGTGTGCTCCATGCGCGCCAACACGTGGCAACACCTTGACCAACCACGCGTCCACCAGCTGTGCAAGCCAGTCACTTTCTCTCTCCTCGCTAGAGAAAGATGAATTCTGACAAGTTTCAAATGCGATTTTCGCTCTCTGAAGCTAGTTTTCACCTGTTTTTCAATGCTAACCACATGTAGCACAAATTCAAGCATTAGTATTCAAGAAAAACCGAAAAACGGAACTTTATTTTTTGAAACCCTTATGGAGAAAAACCAAAAAATCTTTATTTTTAACCACCCGATCACATAACCTATTTGATACCACGTGTAATACGTAACTTTATTCTTTGAAACCTTATGGAGAAAAACCAAAAAATCTTCGTTTTTAACCACCCAATCACGTAACTGCTTTGATACCACATGTAATACGTAACATGAGCCTTAGTTATGTATCCTAGATCGAAAGTGAAAGGGAAATAATAAAGAAATATGGAAATACCTTATTTCGATTATATAACTTTCAGAGGAGCTTTCTAAAACCAAAATGAGCATGAATCCACCGACACCTTCATGGGATCTACTCACTATGACATGTTAAAGTCTTTCTGTAGCTTTTTGAATACGTGAACCTCTGAATGAGTCAGAGTAACCATTCATTCACAATTTCTATTAGCAGTCACAGGAGACCTAAACCTTCTATATACAACATCCATATTGGGCTTTCCCATCACAGGTTTGATACGAGTCTAGTCCACACTTATCGAGGTCTATTTTTCTCCTGAACTTCGACCTATTAAGTTAGATCTTTTATTGAGTCACTTTTTTATCTTTTTCTGGATGAAATTCAATTAGCTTAACCTAATCAATAAGTTATTAAAACTGTTAAAATAAAATTAAATGCTCTCTATCAAATGAGAAAATATCTAACAAATGAGTCATTCAATGCTTTGTCGTTTGTGAGGTATGATATGTATGATTTCTCAAAACATGCTCAAGCAATTGGCTTTGGCTCGAGCCATGGAATGCTTGCACTTTCACGATCACGGGATTATCCAAACCCTTACATTGATCACTCTAGTAATTATGAGAGAACTTGCTATTTACAAGGTTTTGGCCACTTATTAGCTCAAGAATGTCATTTGCGGACAATCTTTGCTAGTTAATGTAATTAACATTTTCATTATAAGGATCTTCTTCTGATCTTTCACCTAAATTTAGCGTACTCCATACCTGCCAATTGAACAAAAAAAGCCCATCAGAACTAAAACTACAATTCAAATAACCGAATTTTGGAGTAGAAGCGAACAAAACCCCCCTTTCCAGCATTTGTCCGAACAAAACTAAGGCTTTTTTAAGGGATTAATTCTGAGCGAAGGATGTACGCATGACATTGAATGTCGCCCAATTGGGACCGCTACAATTTCTAAAAATTTGAAAGTTGTAGTTCATGGTGGTGGAGAGTTTCGGAGGTCAAAGTCTCAAAATGGCGGCTAGTTTTGAGGAGGTGGATATGCATTATGGAATCTTTTAGGGTTAGGGTTTTAGGGTTGTCTGGGAATTGGAAGATGATGGCCACGGATGTTGGAATTTTGGTGGGAAAATTGGGAGATGAGGATTAGCCATCTGTTGTGACCATTTGGCTTATAGATCGGGCAAAAGAGAAGTTGCTCTAAAGGTTAAACGATTAGTTCTTGCTTGCTTTTGTCAATTATTACTCAATTTTCTTTTTCACTTTCTCCATATTTTATGTTTTCATTTTTCAGAGAGGACATTGACAATAAATAAAGCTTTCTTTTCCTATTATTTCATACATTTAAAGGGATATAAAAAATACATAACAATTTGAATTTTGAATTTGAAACTACAAATCAATTTGGGATCTAAATTCCTAAGTACATATTGATCGCAAGTTTTTTATTATACAAAATGCAATATAAACTCATAAATAATTTACTTTATTTAGCATTTAAATGTATTTTACAATCATACTACTACTACAATTTTACAACAACAACATTTAGTGAGAGTTTCGCTTAGCAAGAGTGTAGGAAGCTCCAGTAATGCAATTTCTTACTCTTAGATGATAGAGAGACTATTTTTGATAGCCACCTAGTGATCCTCACCAAGATTCGATTGATATCTAATCTTAACACTTAGAGCTTACGATATATCGGGTCTTATACATATCACAGCATACATGATTGATCTTACTGCCAAAGCATACAGGGTCATACTCATGCGAGTTCTCTCATCTTATGTCTTAGGAAACATAGATTTCGAGAGTTTTAACCCATGATTCATAGGAAGAAACCCTCTCTTGGACTGTTCTATGCTAAACCTATTTAACACATTGTCTATGTACGTTGACTGTGAAAGACCTAGCAACTTCCTTTATCTATCTCTATAGATCTTTATTCCCAATATATAAGTTGCTTCTCTAAGGTCTTTCATGGAAAATTTACAGGAAAACCAAACTTTGACTGATTGCAAACTTGAGACATCATTTCCTATAAGTAATATGTAATTCACATATAACATAAGGAATATGAATGCACTCCCACTAACCTTCTTGTACACATAAGGTTCATTAGGATTTTATGAGAAACCAAATTCTTTTATTGTCTCATCAAATCAGATGTTCCAACTCTTAGATGCTTGCTTCAATCTATAAATGGATTTATGAAGCTTACATACGTTTTTGCCATCTCTGGATACGAAGCCCTCAGGTTGTATCATATATATATCCTCAACTAGGTTTCCATTTAGGAAAGTCGTCTTCACATCCATCTGCCCTATTTCATAATCATAATACGCAACAATGGCAAGGAGTATTCTAATGGATTTAAGTATAGCTATAGGGCTAAATGTCTCATCATATTCAATTCCTTATCTTTAACGATAACATTTAGCAACTAGCCTAGCTTCATAAGTAATTAGATTACCTTTCATGTCGATTTTCTTCTTGAAAATCTACTTGCACCATATGGATTTTAACCCTTCAAGTGGCTCAACCAAAGTCCATACTTGGTTTTCATACATGGAATCCATTTTGAACTGCATAGCTTGAAGCCATTTTTTAGATTCTGAACTCTTTAGAGTCTCTTTATAGGTTGTAGGCTCATCATTGTCTATGAGCAATACATCATTGTTTTCACTTACAAGAAATCCATATCTCTCTGGAACATTGCGTATCCTACTTGACCTATGAACATTTTGTGTGTCAAAAGGTTCAACTGTTGTCTCATCTCCATGAACAATAATTTTGAGTTCAGGAAATTGATTTGCATCTATTTTAGCATCATGAAATTCATCAAGTTCAATTTTGCTCCCACTGTTTTCTTTTATAAGAAACTCCTTCTCTAAAAAAACAACATGCTTTGAGACAAACACCTTTTGCTCTAAAGCATTATAGAAATCATATCCAATTGTTTCCTTAGAATATCCTATAAACATACATTTATTAGATTTCGCTTCAAGCTTGTTAGATTGACTTCGCTTCACATAAGTTGGACAACCCCAAACTTTCATATGAGAAAGATATGGCCTTTTGTTAGTCTATATCTCATATGGAGTAACTTCAACTGCCTTTAAAGGGACTCTATTTGTCACATAAATAGCAATCTTAAATGCATAACCCCAAAAGGATTTTAATAGATCTGGATTTTGATAGATCTGTTAAGCCCACCATTAACCTTACCATGTCTAACAAGGTTTGGTTTCTCCTTTCATCTACACCATTATGTTGTGGCGCGTAAGGTGGAGTCCACTAGGATACTATCCCATTATCTTTGAGATAAGATAGAAACTCCTCGTTTAAGTATTCACCACCACGATATGATCAAAGTGTTTTAATACTTCTATCGAGTTGTTTCTCTACTTCATATCTAAATTGTTTGAACATTTCAAACGCTTTAGATTTGTATTTCATTAGATACACATACCCATACTGTGAATAATCATCGATAAAAGTAATGAAATATACAAAATCACCTCTGGCATGAATGGGCATTGGACCATATTCATCAGAATGCATTAGGTATAATAACCCATTCATTCATTCATTCACCTTTTCCTTTAAAAAGTAATTTAGTCATCTTGTCTAACAAGCAAGATTCACATGTGTCATATGATTCATAATCAAATGAACCTAGGCTACCATTCTTTTGTAGCTTAATCATGCATTTCTTACTTATATGGCCAAGTGGACAATGCCATAAGAAAGATGATTTTAAGTTATCTAGTTTTTGTATTTTATTTTCATTAATATTTAAAATTAGATTGGACATATATAATATGTAAATTCCATTGCATAATGTAGCAGTACCATACGACATTTCATTCAACTTAATTGAACAACCATTGCTTGAAAAGTTAAATGAAATCCCGCTTTATTAAGACATGAAACAGATACAATGTTTTTAGTCACAACGGGTACATAATAGCATTTTTCCAAAACTAACTCTAGCCCACTAGGAAGATACAAAATATATGTCCCTACGGCTAATACAACAACTATTGCTTTATTTCCTATACATAGGTCCATCTCTCCCTTCTTCAGCAGTTTACTATCCCTGAGACCCTACATATCAACACATATGTGTGAGCCACATCTGGTATCTAGTACCCTAATGTTATGATCAGAAATAGTATTAACCTTAATGACAAATATCATACCTGAAGTAGATGATGGGGCATCTAATGCCTTCTTCTACTTCAGTGCTCCAGATAACCTTTGCAGTTCCTCTTCCAATGTCCTTCCTTGTTGCAATGGAAGCATATCCCTTTTATTTTTGTCTCGTTCACCTTCTTCTTGGCTACACCTCCCATTGGCTTTTTGGACTTCTTCTTTTTCTTATTTTGGTTCTTCTTTCGAGAACCAGAAGTAGAGTCCACTAGCATCACATCCTTACTATCCTTCTTGATAGTTTGCTCAACTGTTTTGAGTAGATTAATCAGCTCAGGTATCGTTGTGGATATTTGGTTCATCTAATAGTTAAGCACAAACTGTGAATAACTATCAGCCAAACTAGTCAGAATCAAGTCTATACTTAATTCATGATCCATATGAAATTAAACTGCCTAACCTCTCAATATATCTATTCATCTTCAGCGCATACTACACTGGAGATAATCCCTCAGCCATCTTTGAACAAAAAAGAAACCTCAAGGTCTCAAACCTTTTAGATTGAGCTTACTCATTAAATAGTTCCCTCAAATGGTAGACTATAGTATGAGCATCCGTAACCTCATATTGTTTTTGCAGTTCGGTGAAATAAAGGCTAATATTATACAGCTAGCCAACTCACTATCATTCAGTAGCTTCTTATAAGCTTTCTAATCTTCATCAGATGCATCAACAGCAGGGGGATTGGGAAGTGGTTCATCTAAGACATATCCTAATTGTTCACATTTAGGAACAATTCTTAAATTTCGTAGCCAATCCAATAAGTTTGGTCCCATGAGTTTGTTGGAATTTAACAAAGAACATAGTTTCACACTAGAAGACATCATACGATTCGATAACCTAGAAGAATGAGAGAAAGTGTTAGAATGCACACTTAATGCATATCTATAAGGACTTTCATAACATGCATTATGGGTCCCATTATTTTAATTCAAATCTATAGCCCTCACTATGACTTCGAGAAAACTTATAGTTTTCTTAATAGGTCAATATCCAATGTCACCAAGAATGACCTTGGGTTTGTCCAACAAGCCACCTTAGGTCAATCAATAGGTATCATTCATACCAATTGCATTCAATTATGCAACTATTAACTTGTGCCATTAACTGTTGATTTAGCACACTCATTGGGTTATCAACTCCTGATTTATATACATCCCATGTATATAACCCAACTTCGCCTCTATCCACATTGACCTTAGATTTTCCCAACAAATCAACACTTCCAGTTAAGACTAACCCATTAATCTGAAAATCTAATTTCCATGGTTTAAACATATTCGTGTAGAGCGGGCTTGGTTTTGCCCAACAACACAACTCTAAAAGAACTCTAGTTCTTGCTATATCAATGGAAGGCGTGAGTCCTAATATTTGTTTGAGGGATTTGTCCTTTGGTCTCATTAATACTTGGATGATCCTGATTATGTATATCACATGTACATTTAGATTATGGACATCTCAATTGAATTGAGCCTGTGTCCATAACTACCCTTAAAACGCATCTAATGTATACATCATACAAAGGAGGTTCAATTTAGGTTCTGAATTAAC
>JANIIA010050558.1:0-11373 GCA_027478495.1 Erythroxylum alaternifolium
AAAACTTACACTGTTGACACCCTGAAAAAATTAGTGAATAAGGGGAAAACCTTTAATCTCCCTTGTAAAATGAACATCCACCATTTTTTAAAATAGTTTTCAACTAAGATCCATAAACTTCAAATCCAACATTTTTGTTTATCCATGTTCAATAACACCAACCAGATAAAAAATATTTAACTATAAACATATAACCAGTGTTGAAGTTCTTCCGAATTCTGATCAGTGAAGTTGATTCCCAGATTGCACAGTTTACTTTTATTGAGAGGTCATTATTGATAGTTTGCAGAATTATAGAAGAAACTATAATTCTGCAAACTATCATCCAACAAAAGAATCAATACATATTTTAATCATTTCTGCTGGTTTTGAAAAAATTGACAACCAGATATAGGAATGAAATTTACAAAAAATAGATTAATAAAAAGTCTTTTGAAAAAACAGAACTTACAAGATCAGATGATATAGAGGTACGACCAGAAGCAATGCTCTTCAACTGACGCATCACATTCATTATCTTTCTCTCCTTCCACAAACCTAACTCCCAATTTGAAATCTCAGTCTTCTGTCCAAGGTTTGATTCCGATGTCAATAACACCAATAAATTAAAATGGAGGCAAAGAAATCACCGCCGGTTTGCTGTTTGGGATCGTGAGAAGCCATATCTCTACGAAACAAACCCTATCCAAACACAGACTTATTTTCTTAATGGGTATTATAGAAAATGAAGCTTACAGCTTAAATCGAAGAAAAGGGAGAGACATTGGAAGCCCAAATCAAAGAACAATCAAAAGGAGGGAGGAGAAGCTCAACAACGACGTACCTCTAGCTATTAGCGGCAAAGCCAAAACGTGGGGGAAGGGGGTGCGAAAGGGGTAGAGGATTTGAACTTTTAAGAAAACAAAATAACCAAACGACTTAAATGTTTTAGCTTACCCTTATGCGACGTTTTCTTCAATAAAACGTTGCAGATTCTATTCCGTGATGTTTTATTCATAAAACGTCACGAAAAATGTCATAAATCTGTGACGTTTTTATAAAACGTCACGAAAAATTTAAACTTTTCTTGACGTTTGTGAAACGTCAAGAAAAGTCTATACAATTTGTGACCTTTTATTGATAAAACGTCGCGAATTGTATAATTTTTTTGTAGTGAGTACTTGGTGGCAAAAAATTAATGTGTTGGTCGGATCCAAGAAATATACTAGACTTGCAAACATACTCCCATTACCCTACATCAATGTAATAATATCCATCTTGAATGTAAATCACGAGCTTCAATTTTTAAGTTAAATATTAACAAGTCGGAAAGATTGATCTTTATAGATTTAAATTACCATAAAACGTATAGGTCATTTTGTTTTATTCATCGTCAATTAATCAAATTTTAGCACAAATTACTAGAAAAACAGTGCATTTTATCTTAAAAAGTTAATCATTTTACACGCGTGCATGTGTATATATTAAATTTAATAAATATTGTAGTTTCATTAATAACGAATGTAGAGAATTTGTTGTTATTGTTGGAAAATTGGGCAGGGTTCGATCTAGTGCATAGCATAATAATAATAAAAAGTTTTCGTTTGATTTTCTGAAGGCTAAGATTATTTAAATTCTATAACAATATTAACATATAAAATATAATAAAGCATAAATAATAATTCATGTATTATTATGAAACTTTATCATATTCTTGTTATTCCCTTCAAACTATTTCTAAAATTAACTCATCTCAACTATTGTAAGCAAGTATCTAACCTCTAATAGTATCTATAAAAAATGTTGAGAGAACTCTATAACTATTATAGTGTAGTGTGCGAACCATTAAATTCTTAAATATATTGACAATGTATATAAATCATAACTTTAAATGATATTTATGATTAAATAAATTAAAGTCCTTTAATTTATATTTAATTCTCTAATTAAATAATTTATATTCATAAATTAAGATTAAAGTTTAACAATAAATCATGAGTACTCAAATATTTAAGAATGTCAAAGTGATTTTGACTAATCTTTTTGCGTATAATTTTTGTATGATTCAATCACTTTATCATACAATGTTCTGATTAGACATAGATTATGTAATTGATGTCTCTTATATTTTTGTCCAATTATATTAGTTTACCACTATTAGTAATTAATTCTATTAACGGCATTTGTAAACTATTATTCAAAGTGTCATGCCATCTTAGTCAAAGATTTCTCGAATCAATACTAATTGAGAACAATGGAACATTCTCCCTAATTACTTAAGATTATCAATCATATATCGATCATTCAACTACTTTCATATATTTCATGCTATATTTAATGATTATTGACTGAGCTACCTTTGATTGGGATAAGTCATAAGTAGTATCAAACTGTATTAATCCTTATAAGATACGTATTAGTGACCTCAAATCGAAGGATCACTTATACGATCATTGCATGTGAGAATTTTTATAGACATATAAGCAATATTTTCCAAAAGAAATTCTCATATGAGATTAGTTTAGTAAACTTGTTTTCTAACAAGTACACGTACATTTGTTTAAATTTCTTCATACTTTAATTTGTATAATTGATTACTTGTTTTAAAAGGAAGAAACATAATATATACTAGTCTTTCATATTATATTAATATATAGTTTCAATATAACAATAACTAAGAACAATTTAGAGATAATATTTAAATATAATATAAATCTCATAATTTTGATGTTATTATAACTCCATTTATGATGTATATTTATCACATAGACTTATTATATTCATATAATTATGTATAAGATAAAAAATATTTTTAAATAATTATATTGTAGGCACTACGTGTATATAAAAAATTTCAGATAACTTAGATAAATAGGACTTCTCGAATATAGCTTTATCACTTGGTCAAAAGTTAATAGGGCTTCTTGAATACAACTTTATCACTTGGTTAATTAGATATGGTGATTTGATTTCAATTACATCCTATCATGACTACGATTTTTTCTCCCAAATAAACTTCATCTTTAAAGAGTCCCACATAAGGTAAAATACTTTTGATAATAATATTCCTCAAATAATCAAAGATGTCTAATTGCAAATAATGCCCAAAATATCATAATACATATCTTAACAATCTTTCCCTTTTTGGCGCTATTTGTCACATATCAAAACTCCCCCTTAAGAAGATAATTGGACACATGACATCAAATGCACATACTACATAGAAACTCTCCCTTAATCGAACATGAGGTTCCAAAGAACTTTAAATAAGAACTTGGAAAATATCTGAGTAAACAATAATCTGAAGTTCACAAAAACAGCCAAGTTCTCCAAGTAAACCATAACCACTAGATCTTCAATTCTCCCCCTTGGGACAAAAGGATGCTAAAAAGTAAGACTAATGGTTACGGAGATACCTTAAAATCTCCCCCTGAAAACAGCCATATCAGATGAAAATAAACAATCCTATATCTCCCCTTTGGGACATAACAATGCCAAACTGAAGAATGTATTCAATGCAATCAATCTCAGCAAATAAAGAAGCATAAAAATCAGCAATAGGTGCAACAGAAGAATCATAAGCATACTAAGATAACAATTTACTACCAATCAAAACACTAGCCAACATATCATTACTTACATCAAAATCATCCGCATACGATTGATTAAATTCAAAAACCCAAAAAATGCATTCAATGAATTATAATAAAACTTAATTAATCTCCTTCTCACATAAACCATATGAATGCAAATTGCCCAAATTCATACAACCCACGATATATAGAAATCGAAATAAAACTTAAAAAACTTGAATCTTCCTATAGGTCTCCAACCAAGTATCAACATTTTCTTGACATAACTCTATAAATCAAAATCCAAAAGCAAAACACTCAAATCATCAAGAAAAGCCTCATTTTCACATATAATATTCAACATATAAGAAAAAGTCAAATATATACCAATCACCTGAACCTTAGAAAACCCATAAATCAAAAACTTAAAAAGTTTAAATGTTAACTCCTTCGAGCTCCCTTTTTCTTAAACAACATCAAAATATAATTTAAAATTGTAAAGCACACAATCCCTATAGCCCTCAAAGAAATTCAAACTTGGCTTTATTCCTCATCACTTCATCTTTGTCATCAGATGTCTGATTGATTTCTTTTCAAGTAGTAACTAACTGTGGATCTAAACAGTTTCTAGTATTAACTCCCTTGCGTGTCTCTTCTGATGTGTGAGGCTAATTTTTTCTAACCCAAGTTTGCTTTAGTAATGTTGGCTATTGTTGAAAGTTCATTAAGGAGTTTTAGATTTTCGGTATTGAGCCCTTTGAAATATCATTTGTAATAACTTGTAACATTTTTTCCTTATGTGCCCGATAACCCTCAAAAGTGACATATAGGTATGAATTTTTATTTCTTCCTTAAAGTTTTTCCTTTGATAGATTTGGCTGCAAAGTTTTTCTCATCATTGGACTTAGAACATTCACCTTTATAGCTAATGTCTTGAAGGTCTCCTTTAATTTTACCAATTTCTAATAACTTTTCTAACTTTTTAGTACCTTCATTTAACATTTTTATCCCTTTTTTCATACTGACCAACTTCGACATTGTTTCATTTAGTTCATCTATTATAGATAACAACTTTTTCTCTAGGTCTTGAATGGTATTTTTCATGGTAGAGTTTTCCTCCTTCAAATTCTCATTCTGCTTACATATTTGGACTCATTTAGCATACATTAACTCATAAGCTTTGCAAATATCCTCCCTCTTGTAGTCCAAATCACTGTCATCACTTTTATAATATGAAATTGAACTTTAGGTTGATTCATTTGCATTTTTTCTGAAAATTTGGACTAATATATCCATAATTCCATCGTCAGTTTCTTCCTTCTATGTTGTTGTTAAGCAAGCAGCTGGAATTTTGCTATATAAAGTAACCAATATAGCACTACTCACAAATTTCTCTTCACTACCATACTCACTTTTGGATTCATTCTTACTCCAAGTGCTCATATAAGACTTTCCTTTTCTCTTCTTCAAAGTGTTAACCCATTCTGGTTGCACATATCTAAAGCCTTGACATTTATGACATTGAATTTTCTTCACTTTTTTTTCACCCTTTTAAGTTTTAGTTTGTTCTTTAAAGTTGTTATTCAATGAACTGCCACCATTTTGTTTAAACTCGGGTCTATCCTTCTTCACTTTCTTTAACCACTTGCTGAAATTTCTTATCAATAACACTATATCCTCTTTCTCATTTGATTCATCTTCTAAGTCATTGACAGCATTACCAATCTCGGCTTGCAATGCCAATCCTTTGTTCTTCTCTCACTTATCCTTCAAAAAATTCATCGCAAAGTTAGTAAAAATCTCAATCACCTTATCCAAAGACAATTTATTGATATCACGAGCTTCTTCGATGACTGTAATTTTTGGTATATATCTCGGAGGCAATGATCTCAATGTCTTCTTAACAAGTTTCATATTCGAATATTTCTTCCCAAGTTGATGTGCTTGGTTCGCTATGTCACGCAATCTCTCTTGGAAGTGTCTAATAGTTTCACTTTCATCCATCCTCAGCTCTTCAAATCTGACAGCCAACATCTAAAGTTTCGAAACTATCACCGATTTCGATCCCTTTTGTATAGTTTCTAAAGTGTCCTGTGCTTCTTTCGCCGATTCACAGACTAATATCATAGCAAAGCGACCTTCATCAACTGCATTAAAGATGGTGTGCAAACTTAAGAAGTTCCAAGTGCTCTCTCTTCTTCAGCCTTTGTCCACTCAAATGCATCTTTAAGCACTACTTCTACCTTTGTCATCAATGGTTATATCTAGCCATTTAAAATCAAGTTAAATGTTTTTGTTCCTTGTGCTGGAATGAATACTCTCATTCTTAATTTCCACGTAGGATAATTTCAACCATCTAACAACAATGGCTTGATGATTAATGCCTCTTCTCTTATAGTTGTAATTGTGAAATACGAGTTTGCACCAAATTGATGTACCGAATTCTAATTCAGTGACTCGTTTTGATACTAATTGCAAATCTCGAAAGATATAGTTTCACAAAAATTTTGGTTCAGCCACAGTTGCTTCTAACACGTACGAAAACAAAAAAATTAAACGCAAAATAAACAAATCAACACTCAAGATTTGGTAACGCAGTTTGGCATACCTTGCCTACGTATATGGGGCCCTCACCTTGCTTAATCACTTTCACCTAACGACAATAGTTTTATACAAGGCTTTACTAAGCCAACTTACTCAACCCTTAACACTATCCCTCGTCCTCACACCCTGTGAAAGTAAATCAATCCCAATAACACGACCATCTCGTGCTAACCTCAACAGAGAATTTTCTCAAAAATGTTTAACAATATAGATAAGAATTAAATAACTAAAATGATTGAAACAATAACATAAATAAACAAAGACACTTTATATAAGAAAAGCAACTCTCCTAAAATTTCAAGTTCTTCAACAAAAAAAACAGAAAGTTGTCCACCAAGATATCTGTTGTGATCCTTCGATAATGTCACTAAGATATCCCATGCACGCAGCCAAAAAAATCCGCAAAACAACAAATGGTTCATCACCAGAATGTTAAAATAATAGAGCTGTAATACCCACGACAACTATTGAAGTTTTTCACATAAACAACACTACAAAGACAACCCAAAAAATCACCCATGATGGATAGAAAATGTAACTACAAATTTAGACAAAATCACCAACAAAATAAACGTTTCTTCACTAAAATGTCACAAACATCAAAGCTGCAAAATCCATGAAACACCGTTGGAGTTTTCGCACACCACAACACACAAAATAGCAGTAGCAAAAACACATACAAGATAAAACCACCCAATAAAGGTCTTAAATCTTGATAGAAAATGTAGCAACAAATCAGGATAATACCAACATGATATTAGCTACAAAAGATCATCTAAGATGGCACAAAAATCTTAGCTTCCAAGTCACCATATGCCTATCATTTCTCCACATAAAAATGACACCAATACAACACCATACATCACGTGAAACATAACACAAAGACAACTACAATCATCAATAAAATCTCCTATAATTTTGCTACCTTAGATAGCCATTATCCCCCAAATAGCCTGTCAAATAAGAGTTCAAAAATTACCAAAACTCTACATCTTATCTTAGTCAAGATATGGTGATTTGATTTCAATTAAATCTTATCATGACTAGGATTTTTTATTCCAAATAAACTTCATCTTCAAAGAGTCCCACATAAGGTAAAATACTCATCATAATAATATTCCTTAAATAATCAAAGATGTTTAATTACAAATAATGCCCAAAATATCATAATACATATCTTAACAAGTAGTGTCAAAATATAGTAATCATTTGGTGATCACAAGTCAAATGATCACTTATACAATCATCAAAAACAAGAATTTTCATAAACATATAAGCAATGTTCCAAAAGAAATTCTTATATGGGATTACTTTAGTAAACTTGTGTTTTAATATGTACTCACACGTTTGTTTAAATATCTTCATACTTTAATTAATGTAACCAATTGCTTCCTTAAGAAACGTAACATATACTAATCTTTTTATTATGTTCTATTAATGTCTAGTCTCAATATAAAAATAACTAAGAATAATTTAGAGATAATACTTAAATATAATATAAATCTCATAATTTTAATCTTATTATAACTTCATTTATGATGTATATTTATCACATAGGCTTTACTATATACATATAAATATGTATAAGATAAAAAATATTTTTAAGTAATTATATCACTTAAATACAACAAATTAAATGTTTCCATAAACTATAATTGCCTCTATGTCACAAAAATTTCAAATAACTTTGCTAAATAGGACTCCTTGAATACGAACTTTTATCACTTGGTCAAAAATTAACAATAATACTCAATACTAAGTCTACTAAGTAGGTTAATTAGACACCACAAGACAACCAGTTGTTGTCCCTATTTCTGTATTACATGAACTTCATCAAACTAACTTGCTTGGAGGGGAAGACAAAACTATCTAGAAGCACTCCAGAAATGGAATTTTCACCAACAAATCTTATGACAATTTAATGCAGAATCACTTTAACATAATTCCCTTGACCAGGGTTTTTTAGATTAAGCATTGCCATCCTTGAACTGCATTTACATTGTGGAAGGCTTTAAAGGAAAGATTGCCAACAGTAGACAAATTGAAGTGCTTTCTTAATATTCCCAACTGGTGCATACTATGTCAGATGGCTAAGGAAAGCCACAACCATTTATTCTTCTAATGTAAGTTTATTAATACCAACTAGAGGGAAATCCTACACAAATGTTGCATGGTGAATACTCCTAATTGTTAGAACTCTTTTAAGGCTTGGTGTGGTCAGTTTGCACTCTCTTATGATCCTCTTAGGTGATGCTTTTGCATAGCTCTCTCCTTCATTGTCATGTGTATCTGGGAGGAGAAGAACCTTCAAAATTTTCATAATAGAAGCTCACCTAAGAAGCATTTTTAGAATAATTTCACTACAACATATATGTGTATTGGGTACGATATTTTTGGAGATGATCTATAAATCGTTGTGAAGAGTGTCCTTTTAGAGACGCTTTAATAGTTTGTCGCCATAAGTTATTGATTTTACGTCGTTCAACCAAACGTCAAAAAAGGGAAAACATTTTACGACAATTGTAAAATATCATCGCAATAACAAGTTTTAACGATGTTTAGGCCCTTTTATCTAAAAAAAGAAACAATTTGTAATGATGAATAATTATCGTTAGGGAAATCAATGTGATTAGTGTCAATTTTGGTAAAGCATTGCTAATTGTTTAAAAAAATAGTGACAGGAAAATAATTTATGTTTCTAAGTGCATTCTTTTTTTTGACATTTGACTTAATCATCGCACAAGGTCATGGGAAGATAATACGGAGCGACGATAAAAGAAAACAGTCACAAAATATTCACTATTGGCAACAATTATTGTCATTTGTTGCCAACATTTGGCAACGAGTTGCTACAGCGTCACAGTTTCCTGCACATATAGGGACCATTTGTTGTATTCGTCGCAATTGCACAAATAGCGATGATGGTGTTTTTCATCGCTAAAAGTGATTCTTAAATTTTTTTCCAAAAGTTTTTAGGGGAATATTGATGAAATTTTGTTTGTGATAGTATTGTTAAAATTAATAATAATTGGAAGATAGTTTGTTAATGCTAAGTATAAGTAATAATCTTAGTTAAGGTTAATTATAATTGACATTTTTGTAATCTATCCTAGTTAAGATATTTTTTATTGTGAAGTTGTTTACAATGTTTAAAACATATTGTTGAAAAACATATTTTGGACATAAAAATATTTATGAACCAAAAATTTTTAATTTTAAAAATGCTTAAAATATCATAATTTTAAGTTAACAACTAGTCTTAATCATTAATATTTAGTGACAGTAAAATAATTATTTATAAAAATTTTAGAAATGGTATCAATATAATATAATGATAAATGGTAAGTAGTACAAGCTTTTAATTAGAAGTTTAGCAATTCTTACAGACATATAACAACAGCAATAACAACGATAATAGTACGCAGCCTTATCTCTAACTAGCAGAGAGGATGTTTTAAAAATTCTTGCAGATAAAACAATAAATAAAGTTTGAAGCTTAGTCCAGTTGATTCCATCGATAAATGACAATGATGTAATTATTTTTTTGGATTCCAAGTGACATGAGAGTCAGTAATGTTAAATTAGTTCCCTATGCCTAGATTCCCAAGAAGGGCCTTTGCACATTCGAAGGCACCAATTAAATTGTGAAAGATCTTCCCTCAGGTGTAGGGTTGTTGACGCCCTCTTCCAATAGCTTCTTCGCTATAGCTAAACTTTTAGAGGATACAGTGAATGAGTCCCAAATTTAGTATGGAAGACAACTTGATCAGATAAATTGCTAGTATGATGAGTTTCACTTAAAATATAATAAGTATAGAACTTAGATTGCTAGTTTAGTGAAACAATATAATGAACCCAAATTGGATCACATGTATACCTGAATGACTAGACATAGTCATTAGAATTGATGAATTTTCTAAAACAACCGATTTTTCTAATCCTTTACGAACCATTGTGACTTTGCCCTTGCCTCTATTTCCATATATGTTCTCTTGAAGATTCAAGAAAGCTTAACATAATATATAGTATATACAATCAAATGTTCATATATATAATAGCTTTGTAACAAGAAATGAGATCTAGATAATAAGGAAAGTTAGGTAGTTCGGATGATACTAAAAATCTTGAAGAAGAAGATTAGCTATAGAAGGCAAACGATTATTATTATATGAAGGTAGGATTTATTCTGCATTGTTTTTGCTTCAGTAGGGACAATTTTGGGACATTCCTCCTAACGAAATGAATTTCTACCATCAAAAACTAGTTGCTAAGGCAACATTCTTTGATGAATATTGTTAAGAGTTATATGATGCAAAAGTGAATTTAGAATAAAATTCATTATGTTGAACTCCAATTTTGATGATAATTGAAAGTACTACAATTTAGTACTTATACATCTTCAATCTGTCTAATGAGATAAAAGTTACCCTTATTAAAATCTAAAATTTAGAATTTAAAGTAGATTACACATCATCATATTCTTAATGTACAGAAATATAGTATTATCTATATAGGGTTATATTACTATTATTACAAAAAGAGTTAAATACTCTTCCAGACCTTTCATCAAATAGTTACCAAGCTTTCCTGAAAGAAGCGTTAAAGGTCGTAAAAAGAAGTCAACCCATATACAACTAATAAAGGAAGATAATAAATCATCTTCAAAACAGAACCACAAAAACATCCCATACAACAAATGCAAAAAAAAAGAACTCACAATAAACACCTAAGGTATAAGTAAAACTCAGATAGAAAAGAAAAACAATACCAACATAGTTAAGAATGCTTCTTCAATGGTGATGACCACAATACAGGAGACGAGCACAAGAGAGGGGACAATGGTTATTGGACTGTAAATATAGAGGAATGTTGACAGTTAACACGAAAATTAAGAGAGGTTCGTTGTGGTAGTGATAAAAACCTAATACAAAATGACATCATTTCTTGTTAAGGTAAACAATGTCATTTTCAATTTTTTCGGAAGAAATATAGTACAATTTTGTTAGTAACAAAAAAACCGTTGCCAAATAGGAAGACATTGCCATATCCATTGTCATCTTTGCCTAACATAATTATATATAAGCCAAATGGTTTATATGTTACAGTACAAAAGTTGGCCATAAAAATTAGATAATTAATACTACATATTAAGTAATATAGTTATATTGTAAGTAAGATACGTAAAAATTTATATATAATGTAATATTGGATATATCAT
>JANIIA010050599.1:0-11372 GCA_027478495.1 Erythroxylum alaternifolium
TTATTATTATTATTATTATTATTATTGTTGTTGTTGTTGTTGTTGTTGTTGTTGTTATTGTTGTTGTTCTTGTTCTTGTTATTCTTGTTCTTGTTGTTGTTCTTGTTGTTATTGTTATTAATAAATTCCTTATTATAATAAATTTTCTTCTTATTATTATAAAATTTATTATTCTTATTATTATTAATAATTATTATTAATTTTCTATTTATTATTATTATTACTATTATTTTTATTATTTTTATTAATTATGTTTATTATTATTATTAAATTCCTTATTATTGTTAATTATATTTTTTATTATAATTAAATCCCTTATTATTATCAATTTTCTTCTTATTTTTATTAAATTTATTATTCTTATTACTATTAATTATTATTATTATTATTAATTTTATACTTATTATTATCCTTATTAGTATTAATTTTATTAATTATATTTAGTAATATTAATTATTAAATTCCTTATTTTTTTATTATCAATTTTATTATTATTATTAATTTTATTATTCTTATTAATTATTATTATTAATTTGCTACTTACTATTATTCTTATTATTATTAATTTTATTATAACAATTTTTAAAACTAAGTAGAAAAAAAAAATAATAATTAATAATAATAAGGAATTTAATAATAATAAATAAAATAAATAATAATAAAAATACTAATAAATAGAAAATTAATAATAATTATTATTAATAGTAATAAGAATAATAAATTTAATAATAACAAGAAGAAGAAAATTATAAATAAAAAATAGTTAATAAAATTAATTATTTTTATAATAATAAGGAATTTATTAATAATAAAAATAAAATTTATTAATAAAATAATAAAATTTATAATAATAAGGAATTTATTAAAATAATAATAATAAGGATATTTTTGTTTTTTTATTAGTTATTCCTTTGTCATTTTAAGTTTATATTTCCAAACTAAACACTGGCAAATAAATTCTTTATCTATTTTATTTCTTGAATCAAATAAAATAATACTTATTTTATTCTATTCCTTAGAATAAATATTTTATTCTTTATCTATTGCATTCTTTGAATCAAATAATTTTTTCTGCAACGCCTGAAGAGCTCCTCTTTTTAGCGTGGAAAAGCAGCATCCCTGCAGTTGCCCGCTTGTATGTACAAAGTTTGCTATGGGAAGGCAAGCTATGTGGTGGAATAACAAGTGTTGCAACCTGGAAACTAGTGTACAGATGTTGTATGTACAAAGATGCATTATGCGCTCCTATGCGTTCCATTCTTACACATCTGTACACTTAAATATATTATTTAGATAAAAGTATTGGGAGATGAATTTATTTATGCTAACCAATTATTCGTTATAGTGTATCTATAGTTAGATACACTTTTAAATCTTATATTAAATTAGATACCTTTTTTATATACAAATCCGTTTGATATAAGAAAATTTTAATATTTTTACAATAGTCAGTTCGTACATATTCCCATGGAACTAATAAAACCTTCCTTAATTTAGTCAGATTCACATGAATCAAAATTTCCTTAACTCGAATTTATAAGTGAGCTTAATAAACAAGATGAATTATTTCAGATTATGTACAAGGTCAAACTTATAATTGATTCGTTGTTGGGCTCGTGACCAATATAGACAATTTCGAAGGCAAAATCAATATGGATCTTTTCATAAACATTTGAGTCAACGTTTTGAAAGTTGTTAAGGTAAATCTGCTAAAGCCTTTTTAAGATATGAGTTTTCCCTACATTTTATAATTTGCGTGTTTTGTGGGGACGATTTTTGGAAACTCCCTTTTTTTTATTGCTAGGTTCAAAATTGTGATTTTTTAGGAGCAAAAGGTTAAAGAGTTGTTTAGTTCTACTTCTATTTTTCTGTTGTAATTTTTAATTTTTTAAAAGTAAAAAGAAAATTTTTACTATAGTTAAAACTATATCTACATTATAAGGAGTTCGAGGCATTAAGCCTACCATTATATTTATAATATGATCAAACAATTCCCAAAGTAAGACAATATAATTGTCTGCAAGATATACAACAAAAAGAACCATTAAAAACACCACGTCTACGTCATCTCCATGGAAAGAGTGGCTGAACGTTGCATGCCAAGATACGTTTTCTTTTTTCTTTTTTTTGAAAATTTTTCTTTTTTAATCCTATATTGTTGATATTTAGGAATTTTCTCTCTTCTTTGCTGATTTTCTTTTTGCATTTTTGGACTTCACATAAAAATCTCCTAGAATGTCAAAGATTTAGGCTGCAGCTAATGGGGAATCACATTCCCGAGGATAAATTATTGTCATATAAGCAGAATAATTACAATTCAAAGTCAAGACGTTCTTTGCGCCAAGATGTTCTGCGTTATGAGAGATGATAACTCTAGTCTCCTAACTTGCTCCACAATTATCACTGGAGTTCACCATTACTGTTTGTTCTTCATACTCTAGTCTAGTCTTAGAAGTCTCATTTTGTCGAATAGTTGTTAATGAAGTCAGCATGTTGGCCCAATCTATTTGACATTGCTCCAAATAATGTTAGGTGAAAAGATCCTCCACTATCTAGACTCTCTACATTGTCTACACTAAAGTTGTTCATAGCTGTCTGTTCTTGTATTACATGGACAATGTCATTTGGTTGAGTAACCACTACAGCCCTCTAAGCTCCTTATTTCTCAGTGATTTGTGTTTGATCCGAACTTTTGCAATAGATTGGCCCTTTCTCATGCTCTGTAGGATCTCAAGTTGTCTTACTTTGCATTACGTCAAAAATACTAGCATACTCTACTAACTTTAGATTCTCAGAACTAGGATCACCCTAATTTTAGCTTATGACCCTCTCGGTTAGAGGAATCTAGGTAGGTTGCTCATGAACCTTCGCCGAAGTCTAGTACCATCTTCAACTTCTACTGTAGAATGTTCAATCCCCATTAACTCCTCTTGCCAACCTGTTTTATATCTCCTCCCAGTTAGGACCTATGTTTTGACAGGATTGTGTGGCTTCCTTGGGTAGGATAGTTGTATTTCACACTTCACCCTCTCCCCAGATTCACTAAGTCATAGTTAGAAGACAATATGGCAGTGTAGCCTTTTGGCTCACTTCAATGGATAGCATATCCTGTCCTATTCATAATCGATGTCTGTGCATCATACTCAATGGTTTACCCAAGAAACTAGCAAGAAAACTTAACCTTCCACGGCCCAGAATTCAAATGGTAGGTTATAGAAATGTACTCAAATTGGACAAACTTTAACCCACTCCCTATTGAATGCAATCCCTAACTTTCACTTTGGTAAGAACTTTGGTTGCCTCCCAATATGCCAAGGACCCATTACAATTATTTGATTCAGATTATCTTTCGAAGTAATTTTGAAAATAATCATGCCATCATCAGAAAGTAGAGTTTTCTCTAAACCTTGTTTACGCCATCGTATGTTAACTCTAAAACTTGTTTACTCCATCGTATATTAACCCAGGCCTTAATAATTGGAAATATAGGACGTTTGCTTCAGAATGATCCCACCGGTGCATTCAACCACGCTCTTTCCCCAGCTTGCAGAAGTTCAAGTGGGGGACAAATGATGCCATCCTTCATGACGTCAAGGTAATGCTTCATTTGTACCTTGTGTTTCTAGAATTGAAGTTTTTTACTCTATGCACTAGCAGTCAGGGAAGATTCATGGGACTTAGATACTCCAGATATGCCAACACCAACACCATCTCCAAGTTTAGTTTTCTGTGCGACTTCACGCGAGAAAGCATGGAACTCCTTCATAGCTTGAGTAGGCAGCCCACCATTGTAAGTAGTAGTCAGCATATGGACGTTGCTATAGAGCTCCTCTTAGCATCATGGGTGTCGCCGCTTGCTTCTCTTGTCCACTTTAGATTTGGGTCCATCATCTTTTGAGTTGCTGTCGTCAGATCTAGAGCTGCTCGTCAGATCTAGATTTGGGTAAGATTTGTAGCTGCTTGTCTTCGCCCAATCACCTAGTATCTATAATTGTCGCTCACCAAATCTAGATCTAAAGGTTGTAATAGTCGCTCGCTAAATCATTCGCCTCCTCGCCCGTGCTTGACTTGGTAGATCAAGAACTCACCCACTCTTGACTTGTATGGAAATTGATTCTTTGTATTGGGGATACTTATATAAAAGAATACTTAAATTTTTAGTTTATGTTTTTCTTTCAAATAAAAACAAAAATCTATTTAGTTGTTAATATCAATATAGTTATGTTTTTATTATTGATGATAATTATATATTAGATAAAAATTAAAGATGAATTATTTTAATTTATTAAATTTATTTAAATCTCTTATGTAATATTTATTGATAAATTATCAATAAAATTATTTTATTTTTAAATAAATAATTTAAAAATTAAAATTTATTTTAATTATTTAATCAAAATTTATTTGAAATTTATGTTAATAATTATTTGATTAATTTTATTTAATATAATTATGAAATGAAATTAAATTATTAATAATTAATTTAAATTAATTAAATATATAATATTGAATTAAATTATTATTCATAATTCTTATTAATAATTACTATATCAAATAATTAAATAATATATATTTAGTTGATACTTAAACTAAATTATTAAGAAACAAAAACCAATCTTCGTCGTTTTCATAAATTTTGAAAAGTGGAAGAAGTCAAAACCAAAAACTCAAGCAAACATGTTTTATTACTAAATTTGAAAACAAAACTAGAAAACCAAAAACATAAACTGAAACAAACAGACCCTAAGCTTTTATTTGTTTTGAGATTTTCTTTTAGTTTTCATTTGCTCAAAGTGAATGAAGAAGATTCATCGATTTCTTTTGCAAATTTGAGTTTTAGCCATTTTTTATTCTTTGACATTGTCACCAATTTACTAGGTCAATTTTCAATCCTTTTCTAGACATTTTCTTATCTTGCTTTTGTAAAAGCTTGTGTTTTGCTTTGCTTTCTTCTTTTGCAAATTCAGAGTGAGTCCCATAATAGAGAAATTTCTAGTCAATGGTGTTAACTACGACAAGGATAGATAGAGCTGGTGTGTGGTATCTTAAACAGATCATATCAGTTTGGTTATTTCCCTTTTCTAGTTAATTGGTATCTCATAATTTTTCTCTTCTATTAGACACGCTTATGATTGGTTTCAAATTATGGATACTCGTGGTTAATTTGTTGCTCTTTGGTTGTTGGGATTCTGTTTTAAGTCTTAATCGAACCATTGAAAATCGTTGAGTCCTTTTTTGTTTATAGCTTTCAATATTTTGATTATTCTCCTTTTTTAACTACATAGTATTGTGTTTTAGCATTCTATAGAAACCCATTTGCTATTTATTTATAAAAATTAGTCTTTGTCATTGGCCTTTAGTCAATTGCAAAGTAAGGTGAGAGGCGGCAATTATTGGTTCATATTTTGGACCATCTAAAATTTGATTTTCTTGTGGTGGACTGTATTTGTAAATTTTTATATCCATTTATTATGGTGCCCATTTTGGGATCTAATAATAATCCTTGTTTGCTTTCTCAAGTAATCTTAGAGTCATTTAGGAACTTATTGGGCTTGTATTTTATAGCTTGTGTTAGGAAATAAGGTAGGAGTAGAGGTTTTGACTTCTGATGATAGAGCAAGGGTTAGTCCTTCAGTGACTTTTGGGTATAGGAGAAGAGAAGATGTTGACAGATTACAGATATGTTCTTGAAGCATCAAGACCCTTACTGGGAATTCATTAGTGGAGATTTTAGACAAATATAAGATTCATATAGCGTGCATTAAGGAGATAAAGTGGATTAAGAATAAAGCGAAAGAGATTAATAGGTTCAAAATTTGGTATTCGGGGTGTTCAAGGCAATAAAATAGGTTAGATATCTTGGTTGTTAAGGAAGTCATGCAGTATATTGAGGGGTAAAGAGGACTAATGATAGGATTATGTCCTAAAAGGTTATGGTGAAATGTGCTATTTTCGATGTGGTTTTTGCTTATGCACCCCAAGTAGGGCTAGATAAACAATTGAAGTGTTAATTTTAGGAAGAGCTAGATAAGGTAATTCAGCAGATTCCCCTGACAAGAGAGTTATTCCAGGAGGAGACTTTAATGCTCATATAAGGACTACCTCAGACGGATATTTATAGACTTATGGGAGTTTTAGGTATAGTGATAGGAATGATAGCGAGACCGCTTTGTTAGATTTTGTAGTAGCATTTGAGTTGTTGATAGTCAACTCATTTTTCAAGACAAACAAGGAACACCTAGTGACTTTTAAAAATAGAAGCACAAAAACTCAAATTGACTAATTCCTCATAACATGGAGTGATCGAAGTAGTTGCAGAGATTACAAAATGGTACCTAACGCTTGCTTTTTAACTTAGTGTAGATTTTTAGTTATAAGTCTTACAATTAAGGGTTGGAGGAAGAAGAGAATTCCTACGAGGTGTACTAGAGTTAGATGGTGGAACCTAAAAAGGGACAGGTGAAACAATTTAGGGATAAAGTAATATACAAAGAAAAATGGAAATTGGAAAGAGATGCTAATAAGATATGGGAGATAGTAGCAACTCTTTTAAGGAATAATGATAAAGAGATCTTGGGTATTTCTAAAGGGCCTAGGGGTTAGTAAGATGGAGATTTAGTGGTGGAATAAAGAAGTATAAAGAAAAGGTTAAGAGAAAGAAGGTTGCCTAGAAAGCTTTATTGAATAGCACCTCAAAGGTAGAGAGGGTAGTTAATAAAGAAAGTTACAAATTGGCAAAGAAAGAGGCAAAGAAGATAATCTCATAAGCTAAAAGTAAAGCTTATGAGAAATTATACCAACAGTTAGAAATTAAAAATAGAGAAAATGATATATTTAAGTTAGTGAGAGGTGAGAGCTAAAGAATAGAAAATGAGAGACTTTGATAAAGTTAGTTGTATAAAATATGAAGTAGGACGGGTGCTCATGGCTAAAAATGGCATCAAGAGAAGATGAAAACGATACTTCTATAGCTTTTTTAATGAAGGCATAGTGATCAGATTTCATCTTGACTAATTATTTGATATTATCTCCTTTATTTTGAATTTATTTTTGTGCTTAAACGTTAAAATTAATGTTTGTTTTGTTTAGGAGATAAAAAGTAGAGATTGCATCAAATTGGGACTCTATTAATGATAATGACAAATTTTGGATAAAGTGAAGAGATTGCTGCAATGGATAAGGTTGATCACTTGAAGAGTTGGAGTTTAACTGGAAAACTTCCTCTTATCATTATCATAAAGGATTTTGATTTTGAATTCGTTTTAAATAGACATCTTTACAAGTTAGAGTTAGATTAAGATTAGATTAGAAAACCCTATAAAAGGGAGGTTTCTCACATCAGAAAAAGGTTCTCTCTCTTTTTATGTTTTTAACATTCTCAGTCTTTCTTCTATTTTTGTTATTAGAATGAAAGCCATGTGTGACTAAACTCAGTTATTTTGATTCAAAGGGATTCAATACTCTAGTTATAACCTTGTGAGATTTTGTGGTTCAAACTTTTATTTACGTTTAGTTCAAGTATTTCTTGATTTGAGTTCTCATATTTCATGAATGAATGATATTTGATTAATAAGACAATTTAATTTAATATTGATTGTTCTATCGCTATCTAGGAATTTAGTGATCCGTAATTGTCATGTAGGATTAGTATAAGTAGGAAATAGATTATTTATGAAATTTCATTTTTAACTTATGATAAAAAAGAAAACTAAATTGAATAGTTGTAGCTATCTCAATTTTTTAATTTAGGGTTTAGTCTTTTTCACGGAGCTTATTACTCTCATTTATTTGATATGGAATGTTATCACACCTAGTCAATAGATGATAAATTTTGGTTTGGATACTGAGTTCAAACCAATTAATTTAGAAAAATTTGAGACTTATTATGGCTATCCTAATATGTTTCGGACTAACTGCTTGAATCGTGAAAATATTTTCTTTAAACCAATGATCAATGCTACAATTAGATGAGATCTTTCCCTTGAATTGGAGTTTAGTAATCTTGAATTTCTTATATTTAAATTTAGTTGATTTAATTTGTTTTTCTATTAATTTCAGTTAACCAATTATTTAATAAAAAATCTCCTATTTAATTTTATTGCTTGAAATTAAGAAAATACTATTCAGTTCTCTAAGGATTCAACCTAGTTTCATAACTACTACAAAATTTTAGAGACTCGGTATTATTTTGCGGGCTTCAACCACCCGACCATATAGAGGACAAAATTTGTTTAAGTGATCTTAGCACACTTGAGAGGTATTATAACTTTACTTGTTATATGTAGATTACAAGGGAAGAAATTAAAAGAGCTTTGAGGGAGATGAAGAGTGGAAGGGTAGTAGTGCTTGATGAGACTCCTATAGAGGTGTGGAATAGCCTAGGCAAAGAGGGTGTTACTTGGTTAGCCAATCTTTTTAATGTGATCTTTAAGTCCGTCAAAATGTTAGTTGAGTGAAGACTTAGTATCCTAATTCCTCTATATAAGAACAAAAGGGACATCCAAAGCCGTAACAACTATAGAGGAATTAATCTACTTAGTCATAATAAGGTTATAAAAGAAGGCGATTAAGAAGAAAGCGAGAGAGGATGCACCTATCTTAAAAAATCAATTTGGTTTCATGCTATAAAGTTCCATGACAAAAGCTTGACATCTTCTTAAAAAATTAATTAAATATTTCACGGAAAGATAACATAACCTACAAATGGTCTTTATTGACTTAGAGAAGGCTTATGATACAGTATATAGGAAAATCATATGGAAGTGTTTAGAATTTAAGGAAGTCCCTATGATCTATATACGAATTATTAGGGATATATATGAAGGTGTAAAGACTAGAGTAAGGATGATAGCAGGGGATGCAGAGCATTTTTCAATTGATATTGGGCTACACTAAGGCTTCTAATAATTTAGCCCCTTTTTGTTTACAATAGTGATGTATGAGTTCACCAAGAATATCCAAGGGAATATGCCTTAATTTATGTTGTTTATTGATGATATTGTTTTAGTGGATGAGTTAAAAGAGGATGCCAATGTCAAGCTGGAACTTAGGAGGGATATGTTAGAGTAAAAGGGTTTTAAATTAAGTAGAACTAAGACTGAGTACTTAGAGTGTAACGTTTTGACCATGGGGTGGCTTCTAATGTAAAGGTAAAGATTTGTTGAGAAGTTATACCACAGAAAGAGTGTTTTAAGTATCTATAATCTATCATTTAAAGCAATAGAGAGATCAATGAAGACATTGTTTACCGTGTTAGATCAGGGAGACTTAAATGGAGAAGTGCATAAGGAGTTTTATGTGACAAGAAGATACCATCTAAGCACATAGGTAAATTAAATTTTTTAGCGATTAAGCCAACCATGCTCTATAGCATAGAGTGTCGACCCATCAAAGATGTATATAGTCATAATTTAATGGTGATAGAGACGATAATGCTCCATTGGGTGTGCAATCTTACTAGAAGAGATAAGGTTGGGAATGTAATAGTAAGAGACAAATTAAAGGTAACTAGTATTAGTGAAAAATTAAAAGAGACAAGGCTTAGGTGGTTTATATATGTTAAGAGGAGACATATTGATGATTTAGTGAGAAAATATAAGAAGATTATATTTAGGGACTATAAGAGGAAAAAAGGAAGGCCTAAGAAAAATTGGAAGAGGTGATAAAAAATGATATGACTCTATTGTAGCTTACTAAAGACGTGACCCTTAATAGCAAACTTAGTCGTAATAAGATATGAGTAAAGGATCTCACATATAAAGATTCTTCTCTTTCTCATAGGTCTTTTAAACATTTTCTTTCGAGTCTTATATCATGTATTTAATATGTAGTATTTCCCTTTTAGCTATTTAACCTAAACATTTCCTTACTTAGCCTAAACATTTTTTTGTAATGACTTACTTGTTTTATTCATTTACTTGTCTTCTTTCTTATTTGCGTATTTATTTACTTATTTTATCTTTTATTTTATTCTTTACTTTGTTCTATATTTATTGTAGTATCTATTTTATTACTTACTTTTATATTTTTACTTGTATGTATTTATTTATTTTTAATTTATTAATATTATCTTTTATGTTTATTTTTATATGTATCTTTTAAATTTTATTTTATTTTATATTTGTATATTAATTAATTATTTATTTAGTATCTGTTTTCTTCATGTAGTCTATCGAAAGCAATCTCTTTACCAGTTAGGTGTAAGGCTATATACTTTTGGGCCTCTCCAGACTTTGGGTTTAGTGAGATTTCTGTTGGGATTTTGTTATTATTATGTTGATGTCTTAATACTCCTTCATGCTTGGACAAATTCACTCTGGTATTAAAATGTTGGATTTTAAGATAACCACTACTTTATTTAAATTAAATTAAAGTGAGTATATAAATATGTAGATCATAATCAAAGAAAAACTTTAAAAATTGATAAAATAGTCAAATTAACACGATAAAAAAGAAAATTAACATTTTATAAAAATTAAATTTGAAACTCAATTTAACCCTTCCTTCTTTCCCAACTCTACGACAACTCTTTCAGAATGTTATCTCTGAGATATTCTCTGCCACTGATTCCGAGTAGAGTGGAATCTACCTCAAAGTGCATTAAAACTAGTTTCGTGGTAAGCTTTAACTGGTAAAAGTTGCTACACAATTTGAACAATCTCTGTATATGAAGATTCGGGTTTGTTTCATCTTTAATCCTCTTCATTGTTTACTGTTTTCTGTAACCTTTTCAGGTATATGCTCAAAAGGGTCCTCAATGGAGGTATCTCCAAGTGTGGGAATCGAGAAAAAGAATTGGGACAATCTTTAAATCTGCAAAGCTTGTTGATTGTGTAAAGATTCTTTCTTTTTCTCTTTTCACCTCTGCTTCTGTTACGAATTTAGGTTCAAAATTACTTTGAATATAAATCTTGAAATGTTGGTGTGGTTAGGAGAATTAGATTAGGTTTTCTTGTACCTTAGGAATGATAAAAGTAAAATTTTTGTGGTTATGTAGGTGAAGGGTCTATCAAATGTAAAGGAGGAAGTGTATAGAGCTCTTGATTCGTTTATTGCTTGGGATTTGGAGTTCCCTTTAATTACAATAAAGAAAGCTTTTAAAACTCTTGAGAATGAACAGGATTGGAAGAGGATAATCCAGGTACTAAGGCACTGACTTTTCTATTTCTTCTCGTAATTGTTCCCTTTTGGTAACTATCAGGAACATTTTGGATTGCAGGTAACAAAATGGATGTTGAGCAAAGGCCAAGGGAAGACGATGGGGACTTATTTCACTTTATTGAATGCTTTATCAGAGGATGGAATGTAACATCCCGTTTCCAGAGAACGGGTCGGACCTAATAAACGGGTCCAGGTTTAGTAAATTAACACAT
>JANIIA010050630.1:0-11370 GCA_027478495.1 Erythroxylum alaternifolium
GTATTATAATGTTTATGGTTTTACTATCAAGTCACCTACTTGATGACATAAGCCTAATACTATTCATGAAATGTAAATCACATTACATAAACAATAAACTTGCATATATAAAAAATACCTCATAATATATTATTAATAAGTTAGAATGTCAGTACAAAAGTCACATATGACCATTGGCCTAGAGCACACTACTAACACTTTTGCCTATCGGATGTGTGCTAATGGGCTATTTTGCCTACTAAAAGTGTACAAAGGAGCTGTTTTTGACTCCAATGGTGCCCAACAGAACATTTTTCCCACCCAAGATGCCTAGCGACCATGCCAACAGGCTATTTTACCGATCATGCCAATAGGCTATTTTTCCCACTAAAGGTACCTAATAATAGTGCCAACATGTTGTTTTTCCCATTGAAGGTGCCTATTGAAGGTGCCAATGTAACAGCCCAGACCACCCACTGCAAGCGGGTGGTCTGGGCTGTTACAGCCAACATGTTATTTTTCACCCCTAAGGTCTACCAATGAGCTGTGTTGCCCACTGAAGGTGCCAAGCGAATGTGCCAATGGGCTATTTTTTCCACCAAATTTGCCTAATGGGCTGTTTTATTGACCAAAGATGTGCCATGGGGCCATTTTTCTTACCGAAGGTGCTCAACGAGCTATTTTGCCACAGAAGATGCGTACCGACTGTGTTAATAGGCTATTTTACCCACCGAAGGTGTGCCAACGGGTTGAGTTTCCCATCGAAGGTGCCCAACGGGCTGTTTTTCCCATCAAAGATGCCCAACGACCTTGCCAAGGGGCTGTTTTGCCTACCGAAGGTGTGCCAAAGGGCTATTTTTCCCAACGAATATGCCTATTGAATATGCCAATAGGCTATTTTGCCCAACGAAGGTGCCCAATGAGCAATTTTCTCTACCGAACGTTTACCAACGAGCTATGTTTCCCATCAAAGGTGCCTAACACCTGTGCCAATCAACTGTTTTGTCCACTGAAGGAGTGCCAATGGGTTGTTTTTCCCACTAATGGTGCCCAACATGTTGTTTTCCCACAAAAGATGCCTAGGGACCGTGCCAACAGATTGTTTTGCCCACCGAAGGTGTGCCAAAAGGCTATTTTTCCCATCAAATATGCCTAGCAGACTTGCCAACATGCTATTTTTCCCACTGAAGGTTCCTAAAGGGCTATTTTGTTTACCAAAGTTTTGCCAACGGGTCGTTTTTTCCAACGAATGTGCCCAACAGGCTATTTTCCCACTGAAGATGCCTAGCTACCATACCACTGGGCTGTTTTGCCTACTAAAGGTGTGCCAACAGGCTGTTTTGTTCATCTAAGGTGTGCCAACGGGCTGTTCTACCTACCAAAGGTGTGCCAACGGGCTGTTTTCCCCATGGAAGGCCTACCAACAGGCTGTTTTGCTCATTAAAGATGTACTAACAGGCTATTTTGCCTACCAAAGGTTTGCCAACGGATTGTTTTTCACATCGAAGGTTACCAATAGGCTCTTTTCCCACTGAAGATGCCTAGCTACCATACCACTGTGCTGTTTTGCTTACTAAAGGTGTGCCAATAGGCTGTTTTGTTCATCTAAGGTGTGCCAATGGGCTGTTCTACCTACCAAAGGTGTGCCAACGGGCTGTTTTCCCCATGAAAGGCCTACCAACAGGCTGTTTTGCTCATTAAAGATGTACTAACAGGCTATTTTACCTACCAAAGGTTTGCCAACGGACTGTTTTTCTCATCGAAGGTTACCAACGGACTATTTTTCCCACCAAAGGTGCTTAGTGACCATCCCAACGGGCTATTTTGCTCACTTATTGTGTGCCAATGGGCTATTTTACCTAGCAAAGGTTCCCAACATGTTGTTTTCCATTCGAAGATGCCTAGCGACCATGCTGTTGGCTGTTTTGTCTACCAAAGGTGTGCCAGCAGGTTGTTTTGCCTACTAAAGGCGGGCCAACAAACAGTTTTTCCCACAGAAGGTGCCCAACGGGTTGTTTTCCCATCGAAGGTTCCTAGCGACTAGGCTAATGAGCTACTTTTCTCACTGAAGGTTTGTAGTGACAGCACCAACGGGATTTTTGCCCACAGAGTGTGTGCCAACAGGCTATTTTACCTACTGAAGGTGTATGAAGGAGCCATTTTTTCCACTGATGGTGCCCAATGGAATGTTTTTTCCCACTTAAGGTTGATCAATGAGCTATTTCACCGATCGTGCCAATGGGCTATTTTGTCAACAAGCTATTTACCCCACTAAAGGTACCTAATGGTTGTGCCAACATACTTTTTATCCCATCAAAGGTGCCTAGTGAAGATGCCAATGTGCTGTTTTTCACCCGAAGGTTTATCAACTAGCTACTTTGCCCTTCGGAGGTGCCCAACGAGCTGTTTTGCCCACTGAAGGTGCCAATAGAAAAACTAACCAACACTTGCCTAGTTACTCGAATCTCCCCACAATTATTCAACCATTGTAATCTATAGGGAGTAGGGTGTTTTATGGTAGGTAAGCTTAACTTCTCTACAAGGGATGTGCTAGCAACATTGGTACAACTCCCCCCATCTATGCTGCATACCTTAGACTTGATATGACATGTCATCATCACTATCATCCACCAAGGATGGCATGTCATCATAGTCATCATTGCTCTCAATCTCCAATTGTCCATTTTCCTTCATAATCATCACTTTCATGTTTGGACATTGAGAAGTAATATGTCCTACACCTAAACAACAAAAACACTTAATATCACGAGCACAATTAGTTTGGGTTTCAGATTTACCTTTGGGCTTGTTCGAGTCGTCATCTTTAGCCTTGATAGGCTCAGTGTTGGGCTTAGGAGAACTCCCAAAATTCTAATTTTTCTTGTTCTAATTCTACCTCCATGTTGAGTTAGAATTGTTGAAGTGTTAGCCTTGTTCCACATAATGTTGCAACTCCACAACATTAGTAATATCTCTATTAAGCCCATTCAAGAACCTTACCATAGTGGCCTCACGGTCCTCCTCCATATGAGCCTGAATTATGACTATCTCTATCTCCTTGTGGTACTTCTCCACACTTTTAGACCCTTGAGTAAGGCTTTGAAGCCTTTGAAATAGATCTCTATAGTAGTGGCTAGGTATGAGCCTCCTCCTTGTGAGAGCCTTCAAATCATCCCACTATCAATAGGCCTCTCTAGGTTTCTCCTCCTACTAATCACTAGTTGATCCTACCATATAAGATATAGTCTTTAAACTCACAACAGCAAGCTTCACCTTCTTTTCCTCCAAATAAATGTGGCAATCAAAGATCAAATCAATCTTTTTCTCCCACTCTAGATAAGCTTCAGGGTCATTCCTACCTTGGAATGGAGGTATCTTCATCTTAATGCTCCCCAAGTTTCTGTCCACCATATCCCTTCCTCCTCAGTTTCTACCTAAATCATCATCTTTCCCACCTAAATTTCACCTGTGCATCCTTCCCCTAACTCCTTCACCTTGGCCTCTACCCATAACAGCCCCTACATCATACTCCTCATTATCCAAAATGGTCATGGCATCATCTTCTTCATAATCTGAAAATTCAGTTTGCTTCCTAGTGTTTTGGACCCTCCTTGGTTGCCTCCTATGCTTGTTAGCTTCAAGGGAACCCATTCTATCCTTCATCTCCTTAAATAAGAAGTCAAACCATTGAAATTGTTGTTGCATAGACTGAATCATGAACTTGAGATCACCATCCATACTTGTAGAAGTCTCTTTGGTAGCACTTTCCTCTTGTTTAGACATGAATAAAAAAATAAATGAATATTAGTAAACAAGAAAAAAACCTCACTCACTCTCTTAGTGTTTACACTTAAAGAATGACACTCCACTTGTGTTTCACTCTTCTTGGCTTTTTCCCAATGCTAATCTCACTCACTCTTGCCTTTTTCCACTCTTATTTTCTCTATCAAGTTCTTTTGGAACAAAGCAAACCTTAAAATAATCCAAACGATGTGTTAGTTCACTAAATATAATCAAGAACTATTTTTTTAGTATAAAAGGTTGAAGAAGTTTAGAAAAAGAACAAAAGAATGTTAAAAGAAGAACACTTAACTTTCTTGAACTTCTTGACACTTTCTTGTACTTTCTTGGAGTTTCTTTTCTTTTCTGTTTTCTTTTTTTTTGGTTCATGCAAGAACCCTAATCTTTGAAGAACAAGGTGTCTTAAACTATATTGAACGAAAAACAATAAAAGAAGATGAACTAAAACAAGAAAAAAAACTAAGAAAATCAAATCTGTTTTGGGTGGAATTGATAGGTGTCGTTGGTTGGTATGTTTTAGGGTATGAGGGTGGAAAATTTCGTGGTTTTATTGTATGGGGCATGGCAAAATAGAAACAAAAAGATAGACAACCAAAACAAGATGTTAAGGGTGAATCTCTTAATTGGAGGGATAGAAGATTTGGCTTAGGATGGCTCTAATTACCAAACAATGTGAACCCAATAGAGATGAACCCTAGAAAACCACAAGAATTTGATTATACGATCCCAAGAAATCTAAACACAAATCTGGTTTTGATGGGCCTTGACACTTTGTCTAAAAAGACAAGAACCTTGGTATAAGGAACCTACACCCAAGAAATGATGAAACTAGAAACTTATACAATATTAAAAGTCTAAACCCAAGCCTAACTTGATCTCCCTCTTCCAAGCCTAACTTGAATGGCTTGTTCTTGCATGGTGAATACTTCAATTTGGCCTAATTGTCCAAATCTGCCCACGTTATCCTTGCATGGCTTCCTTGATCTTTTTGGATTTTGATCTTGTGATTGGCCCACTAGGAATATATAATGGATCATTGGCAGCAACTAGTCCACATATGGCTGCATGCATCCCACGTGAATCTCCATGTAATCCTCCATCCATGGCAGCAAGCTTTCCATCAAGAACATGTTGACCTTGGTTCTTATCAAGGATACTATGGATATAAACACAGATATATCCTATAGGTTCCACATTATATACGAGGCTTCCGGTGTCATATGGTACTCAAGGATAGTAGGCACTGGTGTAAGAGTAATATCAATGGTATCCACATACTAATACATGTGTTTCCATGGGGTTTTTACCCAGAGTATGACACCATATTTATCACCTAGTATAGAGTTATACAATTATATGTCCATATGTTAGATAGTATAGTATAGGTCCAAAAATGGTATATTATATGTAGATGGGTATGGAATATGCAAATGGTTATCATTAGGACCTTATGGATATATAATGGGTAACAAATATAGTGTCATATATTGTATAAGGCATTGGTCATTATATATGTAAATATATAAGGGACACATATGTTATGGTGACATATTATAACCAAAGATGTAATATCTATATCACCCACATGTACCTTTATTATAGGCAGTAATATGTCACTGTAATGGAACTACCCATAGTACAATAATAGATACCCACTAAGTAATTTGTAAGTGATATATTGGGAAGTCACTTATGGCAGTATACTAACACACTTAGGGTTTAGACATTAAATCATGTCATATCCTTCTGGATTGTCATAATGCTTATAGTATAGCCATTTATATTACATGGTCATAGGCATATTGATATATGCTCAATCATATATCCATGTATAACTCGATATGCATTAGATTATTACCTATGTTACAATATTGTGGTCCATATTGCACCCATAGTCCACCCTTATAGTATCCAAAGGATGCACATATTTACAATGGATATGGATGGTACCCATATAGTTCCATCCACATTATATGTCTTATATGGGTAAATATGATATATATATATATATAGTACATGTATACTGAGGTATATGTTATGAATGATATCTAGACTGGGTATCATCTATTGTGGTACACCAAGGTATACTACATTCGCATGCCTACAATTTTCCTTATAATAAGGTAGCATGGTATACAATGGACACTATACACTGCATGTATACATATAACTACACGTCTACATGTATAGACATGTAGTTATATAAAGAGTACTACATCCATATGTTTACCATATAGATATGGGTAATGGTATGGTACTACCACCTTGTAATGGTATGACTGGTATTGCATACATGGTGTCTGTGCACACATGTAAGTGCATACAATATCTAAATGCATATAGATATGCTTGGTGGCATCTATGTAATAGTCAGGGGGTTTTCAACACTATTTATACTCATACAGCAACATGATGCGCAATCATATATATATACACACTACTTACCTACTAACCATAATATGGAAGATGACTAACATATTATTAGTTGAGATTATGTCACTGATGGCTATACACTCATGTCCTTAGGTGTACACCAGCATGTTTATCGTGTATTCCCTATAGGGTCAGTATGGGTAGTACCTCCTACTAGCAATATTGGATATAATTATGCCACTAGTAACTATATGTCTAGTTACTATAGGTAGTGTACTTGGTTGGTAAGAGAGCCATATGTGTGCTTACAGATACTACCTTATATGGGTAGATATGTATACTAATATCTACCTGCATAGGTACTTACTGCCACATTATGACATACCATATGTTGGAGGTTTTAGCACCTAATAACATTAGTCCTATTGGTACTTACCATACCAACACATATGACCTACATTGTTATATTTGTATATATGGCTGCGCATATAACATGAATATACATTATGTAATTTATTGTGTATATAGGCTATATATGATACATTATATATACGATATATTAGTATAATGTTGGATTATATCCATATTATGGATATGGTTATAATGTACACAGGCATCCAGATAGGTATCAATGACATATAGTTATAGCAATAATACCAACACACTATGATGGTAGGTGTGCCACTCATACATAGTTAATACACTTCATACACTCTTATCCAATCATGTGATCAAGGTGATACCTATAAATGTGACAGGGTATTAACATAGTAATGCCTTACCTATACTTATACCTGGTATATAATTTACGTTGGACCTATATCTTTCAAGACAAAGACCTGGTATATAATTTACATTGGACCTATATCTTTCAAGACAAAGATAGTAACATACCCATAATATTATGCTCTTGAGTACATATCATAAGTGCACTAATAAAGGTATTAGTATGCATATAGTTATCCCATACGGGACCATTACCACCTTGGTAATATGTTATGTATCCTATAACCATCCATACGGGACCATTCCAACCATAAGATACCATAGTATATTACCTACCAACTAACTAGTGTATACATCATATTATAGGGGATAACACTTAGATACTAATGGTGGATGTACAACATAATATGTACCACTATACAAAAGCTACACACCACTCACAAGGTGTATTCAACTAATGGGCATTATACAATGTAATTGATATTACCATTATGTTGTACATCCATGCACAAGTCATTAATACTCCACCAACGTAGGTTGTAAACTACTAGTATGGTTTGGTATTAGGGCCAACATATAACGAGAATACATCTATATTATTAGATGGGTAATACATAAAATAATAAAAATTGGTATCATTCCAATTGTATATCCTATAGTATCACATAGGGTGTGTAATACCCATTACATGGGATAGGTTATACCTGGTGCATGATACAATGTCAAACTAACCTGGACTATCTTGGTTGGTGTATATGTCAAATGCACATAGTGGGTAGTTATAATATGACCTATAATCATACCCAGTCAGAAGATGGGTTATAACATTAATGATGTAACTACGAAGACAATATATTGTCATAACATATTGGTACGAGTCCAGATAATAATAAAGTGTTGTATAACTAATATATTATCTGTACACACTTACAGATAATATATTAGGGGATTCCTACGACATACCAACTGTGTTAAGTATGCCAAAACATTAATGGGTATGAATACCTCAGGTCCTTTATATTGGTATAACGTTGTAACATGTGGATTGTTACATCGTTATACCAATATTATGCATAGTAACACAATTTTACCACTTATGTACATACTATATGTACACCATAACATACATTTTGACATGGTAGGTAACTTTTAATTATAGGATACTGTACCATTAGCAATGGTATAGTATCACTATACTATACCATGGCTAATATGGAATGGACTTACATATTTGGGATAATGACATAATGGTAGGTAACTCTTAATTATAGGATACTAATCTTGTATGATACTATGGAGTGTCCATGGCCTGCAGATGGTCAATAGGGTGGTATACTAGTGCTATGGGTACACCAATTATACGGTAGTATAATGGATTACTTACCAAACGTGTAAGGGAGCAACTACATTATATTAACATTTTTAGACACCCAAATATGGGTGGTTGTAATATGTCACCTAATATGGACAGTTGTACCTATATTACAATGTTTGTAAATTGATAGTATATCCCATTTGTGTGTATGGGACATAAGTTTTTATATGTTCCACAAGTAGCCATTATTGGTTAATGTGAACCTAGAGTAATGGTATCCAATTATGAATGTATTATGAGGTATATTATTGACATACCCTAATATAAACGTAGTACATTTGGGTTGGACAGTATGTACCTACTAATTATAAGTATATGCTAACAACTAACATTTTAGTTGTTATGTATAATAACATTATGTATATATAGCATATGAAATTTTAGGGTACAACACCCAATGGTATTTATAGGGGTATAACTATAAAATACCAATACTTGTAACAACTAAAATGTTATGGAAACTTTAGTGACAATACAATTACTTACAAATAATTATCTGGTATACACAGGAGATGTAATATGGCCATACCATGTCTATATTAGCTATAAACCATAAGTGGTAACACCCACACTCAAATTAGGATTCATGGTATGTCCTTTGATACTCATATACGAGTGTAAGTGGATATGTGCATCATGCACCTATAGTATTAGCACCTACATAATGCATATATTTGTCCCACTATTATGTATACCAAGTGATATGAATATATAGACCAATAGGGTAAGTATATCTTGTAACAATGTAAGAATATAATACAAACGTGACACAAACTACTCATAAAATGTCCTATGCCATATACCAAATGTTACATATCATATGCACACTTGTACTCATATATACATCCATAACTGTAATCACAAGTGTACATATCTAACCCATAATTAAATACTGGACACTAACATACATATAGAACTATCATTCCATGTAACAACTCATGCTAGTACATGTAGTACTAGGGTGATAGTATAATGGTTATATAAAGGGTGACAACATGTAATGTACCAATAAGGTATATAATATATAGTGTTGTAAGGTACATAATGGGACAGTAATGGTATATTACATTACACCTAATAGAAGTATCTACCATGTTGGCTGTATAATACCACAAACATAATTATCTAATACTAGTTTCATTAAGTGACTATAATACATAATACATTGTGTTATGGATTTGTCAGTGTAATTTCAATATATATTACAATTTGTTACATACTAGATGCGTCCCAAAGAACTAAATCATTAGTATGAAGGTTTCATCCAACTTTGATATCAATGTTGATGGGGTCTTTTATACTATTATGCTAGTATATGTGTGATGAAACCTTACTGGTAATGGGTATGTAATTATAATGTAGGCCAATAAAGTGGTATGGCCACATCAGTTATCCATATGTCATCCACATATATAGCAGAGAAACCATTGGTTTTCATATGATACTAGTAACCTATAACATGTAATTATACCAATTGCACACAACCTTCCATCCATTGAGGTTATGTATTACAATGGTTAATTATTGTATATACCTAAGCATACATAACACAAGGGTATACCTATAACACTGGTATTGGAGACTAGGTAATAACATAGTCGTATATAAATTGATGGATAAACTTACACATACCTTTTATGACAAGCCTATGCATAATGCCATATACCATATAAATTATTCCAATAACCTATATTCCAACAACCTATATCAATTACTAATGCGTCATAATATTACCACTAATATCATGATGCATTAGTAATTGATATAGGTTATTGGAATAATTTGTACAATGTTATAAAATTACCATGTTATGGGATGGGTGTGCATCATATATACAGATAATGTACTAAAGATGTTTAGTATTTGATATATTTGGCTATCCTTATATGGCAGTATTCCTATAATTGGAGCTATTATATATGTCCAATGCATAAGTACATACCCTATATCTGGGCATTGGTAATTACTGACATACATGTGGAATACTGCCATATATGGTTATTGGGTACCCAATAGGGTATATCTTCTGGCTCAGTCATCTCCAGTACCATATCCAAATGGCACATCCATGACATTTGGATGTGTACTGTGTTATAATGCATGCTTCAATTATTGTAGCCCACAAGTACTGTCCTGATCGGCTATATATATTACACTTATACTCCACCATGTATGGATAGCCATTGTATATCATAAGGTATCATTATCACCTCCATGTATGTGTCAGACATATAAATATAGTGATGTGGTACATATACCCTAAATAGTATCCTTCTAAGGTCTGTATCAACTACAATATACATGGTGGAGTATATTTGTACCTTAATACAATATCAATATACTATTAGTTGATATCACACCATGTCATATTATACTCATAATTGTAATATAGGTATCGTTGTTTAGTATCACTTAGACTACCCAAATAACTCCCTATTATATACCACATCAGGTACCTAGCATTGCATATTATAATATAACTAATTCTAGCTAGGAAAATACCTATATGGGTATATATGGGTATTTTTATGGCTAGAATTAGCACTATGTTACATAATGGTACACTGCAATATGCTAGGTACACCTAACTATACTTTATATATACATTAATTAACTATGAATGGTGTTACACCATGTTACACTAAGTTGTACATACCCATTAATGTAATACCAGCATACACAAGTATTAAGATAACTATGGCACTACATTACAATATGACATAACTATCTACCTATAATAGGTAGATAGTTATCATACTTGTTAGCCTATATGAATGTTCCCTTAATAGCCATGGTATGGGATAAATATAAATCTATCCCATACGTGTATATTTCATACATATATATTATAACATCAATCACATAACTATTACACTCCACTTACGCATACCATAGGTAACCCTGCATACCAAGCATACTAAATATGTTACCATGGTTAGTGTATGAATGGTGTGATCTAAGTACCATAATGTATTTATGGTACCTAGATCACACCATTCATACTGTTACTTATTGCACTAGTAATAGGACTGGAAGCCCTAGGTATAACCATACTTATATGTAATTATATGGATATTATGTACAATTTAAGGCAGGCCCTTAGATACATGTATTGG
>JANIIA010050641.1:0-11370 GCA_027478495.1 Erythroxylum alaternifolium
TTTCCAATTGTTTATTAGAGAACTTAAGAACTAATTAGGTTTTGGATAGGTTGGTAATTGAGAGATTACAACCTCCTGTAATTTTATTAGGGTTTATACTTTAGGATTCAATTATAACTTGAGAGATAGTAGTTGACCTTAGGATCTTCTAGAACCATTAATATAAACAAATCGTAATTGGTTAGGTTGTTATTAAGGATAGGTAATTTTCCCTTTCTCTCTTTCAGTATACTCATTAGGTGAAACTTGGGTGTGTGATCATTGTTCATTAATTGGCTAAATTCCACTACTATTCAATTTCTTATTTAAATTGTTTATTGTCATCGTGATTGTTTTTAATTCCATGTCAATTGTTAATCATTATTTTTGTTAATTGATTTGGTTTATTTAGTTTAGTTAATTCTTATGTTTTAAGTTATTATTTGTTAATTATTGTTTAGTAGTGCTTTCGACCTTATATTTAGGACCAGTTGGCTCTCCTCATGGAATCGATACCTTAGGTACTACGTGAATGACCTGCACAGTTGCGTAATTTATCAAGGTTATAAATAGTAAAACTTAGCACGTGTAACCTTGCGAACAACACATATATGCTTATACAAATTGGCTTGAGACTTTGTGAAGAAACAAAAAGGAATAAAGACTTGGTCTTTAAAATGGGTAGTAATGTTTAGGGAAGAGTCTGGTGAGATGGATTTTAACAATATTTTGTACCCAGTTAAATTCCTTTTCTTTTAGTACATTCCTACTTTTCTAGGATACTTCTGCTTCATTTGAACCATATCCTCTCCTCACTTCTCTTTCTTCTCTTCTAACTTCTTACCCTCTCAATCTAGAGCTTGACGTAGTTCAGTTAATGAAGATTGGAAAAGGGTTGATCGAGAATCAATTAGTAGATAAAGATTCAGTGTGACATCTACAATAAAGACGAAGCTTCTATATTGTGCACCACAGATATGATACATGTGACCATCGAGTCCAACCATGCCAATAAGCTTGCATCAAAGCATCTCTGTTCTCCAACCGACTCCAAAACCCTTCCCTCTCTGTGATGTCTACTAGGTGTTTGTCTATTTGCTTCTTTCTTATTAATGTATATTAAAAATCAATGAGTGAGTCTTTTAACATACTCAAAAGCATGATAGGTTGCTTTTTATAGGGGCTAAACTCTCTACTATAACAACTCCTTATGCATCTTCTATGGATACAACAAAAAGTTCAGATCTTGTTCCTAATTCTAAGTTTAAGCAACAACCACAAGAAGCATCAATAAAATAATTGCCTGTATCTGTTTTTCCAACAAATTGTAACCTGTTTCTAATAACATCAGTAAAAGAAACTTATTTCTTGATGCTAAAAACATAAATATTTTATTTGACAACCAACAACAATGATGAGGGAAGGTTAGAGGAATGAGGGAAGGCCAGAGGGATCTGAGAGAAGGGGCAGTAATTTGATTATCTACTTAAGTTTAGTTTAAAGTTTAATTAAAAAGGGTGGTCCAACACTTAATAATAAATATTTTTCTTTAATTAAAATCTAGGTCCTACCTTACCACATGGCATAGGAGCCCTACTAAAATAATAAAAATATTTTACAAGTGTTAGGTTAGCACTAATCTAACACTTAATTTAAGAGTATGATTTTTTGTTAGGATGAGGGCAAATTTTAATGATTTTCAAATATTAAGGTTAGAATTGTTCACTATGAAATATTTAGGTGAAAATTGTCGGTTAGTGTAAAACTTAGGATCAAAAGTGACCCTTTTGCTGTTTAGAAATGAGGAAGATGAATAATCTTTTAATTCAAATGATGTCCTCAAATTTTAGTGGGCTTCTTGAGTGATGGGATTCCTTCAACCTAGTGGGCTTTTGCTCATTTATAGCATAATGAACGTCAATATTCTATGTACTAGTCTCCAAAATTGCATATAATGCCAAAGTTTCCTTTAGAAAAACTGCTTTGATGTCTACGTATAAACTTGAAGAAAAAGTCTAGAGTAAAAGAAAGGCATTGCCATTTTCCCAAATGTGTGCTCTTTATATAGGCACAAAGTTATACAACTTAAATTGTACATAACTTATTTCTAACTTTAGGTAGAGGCAAATGATAAGTAACAAGATAAGGGGTTAAATAAGGCTTTTATTTCATACCGAGTAGATAACATCATCGATAATACAGGCTTTTGCCCTAATTATTTATGCCTATAAGATTAATCACACATTTACAAGGTACTATCTTTTATTTTATGGTGGTATGCTATTTGTGAGTAATATGGCCTTCAACAGTACTATTTCAATATAGTAATTACTTTAGGTGGTTTAACCTCAACTTTAAGGTTAAGAGGGGATATCAGTGTCTCATTAGTAAAAAAGGAAATTTTAGCATTTTAAGTTTGAAGGATAAGAGATGGTGGAGTTTCATGTCTGTATGGGGTGAAGTGATTGTTAATCAAGGCAGCAGCCAAAAAGGCTAAGTTAGGCAGAAGCCAATGATTGCCTTACGTTGATGATTCAGCATACTAAAGGCCTATATAAGGCCTCCTTCATTCAATAGAATTGTATACAAAATATCAAAGCTTAGAGAGAAAAGCTTTAGTGAGAGAAAATTGAGAGTAATTTTCTTGAGTTGTGAGTGTTGTATAATTTCTCCCTTCAGCAAAAGATCTGCAGTAGGTCCAGAGACATAGGCAAATTTGGCCAAACTCCGTTATCAAATTTTGTTTGTGTTATTTTACATTACCACAAATATGATTTATACGAAATTTGCATAATTTTCTTAACACCTAGTATCAGAGCATGGTTTTTTAGGGGGAATTATGTCAATTTTTTGCAAGAACACTATTTATGTGAATAGTAAAATCCTGTCGGCAGTACAATTTTGTCGACAGAGGTGTTTTAATACACGATGGTTTGTAGGAATTGTCGAAAACAATCTAAAAGGAGCCAGATTCGAGTGGGAGCAATGGCTGCAGATGAAGGAAAGGTGAAAATTGAAAAGTTCAATGGCACAGATTTTAGGTTCTGGAAGATGTAGATAGAACATTATCTGTACCAAAAAATTTGTGTCAACCTTTCTTAGAAAAGAAGATAGAAGGTATGAACGAAGAAGTCTGGTCTGTTCTAGATAGACAAGCCCTTGGCGTTATCTGGTTGACTCTATCTAGTAATGTTGCTTTCAACATAGAAAAGGAAAAGACCACTGCAGGTCTTATGGCAGCTCTCTCCAGTATGTATAAGAAGCCATCAACCACTAAAAAAGTTCACTTAATAAAGCGACTGTTCAATTTGCGGATGATGGAAGGAACATCGGTTGCTCAACATGTCAATGAACTCAACACAATCACATCTCAGCTGAGTTCAGTTGGAATTGAATTTGATGAAGAAGTACGACCATTGATACTTGTCTTCCTTACCAGACAGTTGGAATGATACTGTCAAAGCTATGCATAGCTCGTCAGGACGCAATAAGTTAAAGTTTAATGATATTCGTGATCTAGCTCTTAGTGAAGAGATCCGATGAAGAGAGTCGGGTGAATTGTCAAACTCTTAGTTTTGCATACAGAGTCAAGAGGAAGAAATTCAACCCGAAGGAATGGATACAATAGATCAAACTATTGAGGTAGATTAAAGGATAGGAGGTCCAAATCTAGGAATCCCAATAATTCCCATAACTCAAAGACTATTGAGTGTTGGAACTGTGGAAAGACTGGGCATTACAAAAATCAGTGCAAGAGTGAACCAAAGAACTAAGAGGCAAAGGTAGAGGCAAATGTTACTTCCACCTCAAGAGAAGATGATGCATTGATATGCTCTTTGGAGAGCAATGAGGAGTCTTAGGTGTTACACTTTGGAGCATCATTCCACATTACTTCGCAGAAAGAACTCTTCTAGAGATATGTCCCTGGAAACCTTAGAAAGGTATACCTTAGTGATGATCAATCTTGTGCTATTATTGGTAAAAGTGTGGTGAAGATTAAGTTGAATGGGTATGATTAGGAGCTAAAAGATGTCAAACATATTCCCAACCTGAGAAAGAACTTAATCTCCGTAGGGTAGTTGGCTAGCGAAGGCTATACTAAGATCTTCCATGGTGATGACTGGAAGATTTCAAAAGGTGCAAGGATGGTTTCTAGAGGCAAAAAGAGTGGTACTCTTTACATGACAGTAGGGGCACGCTATTCAATTGTAGTTGCAGTAGGAAATGAAAATCCCAATTTATGGCACTAGAGACTTGGCCATATGAGCGAGAAAGGGGTGAAGATGATGCACTAGAAGGGAAAACTTACAGGTATAAAGTCAGTTGAGATTGACATGTGCGAAGATTGCATAATTGGAAAGCAGAAGAGGGTCAGCTTTCAGACAAGTGGTAGAACCCCAAAGAAAGAAAGGTTGGAGTTCGTTCACTCCGTTGTTTAGGGACCAACGACTATCTCATCTATTGGTGGGAAACACTACTTCATAACTTTAATTGATGATCACTCTCGAAAGATATGGATTTACTTTCTAAAGCATAAGTCTGAAGTGTTTGAGGCTTTCAGTAGACGGAAAGCTATGGTTGAAAATGGGACAGGACTAAAGATAAAAAACTTAAAACTAACAATGGTGGTGAATATGAATACACTAAATTTAAGAAGTTCTGTTATGAGCACAGAATCAAATTAGAGAGAACAGTGCCAGTTACACCTCAATAAAGTGGTGTAGTTAAGCGTATGAGCCGAACGTTAACAGAAAGAGCAAGAAGCATTCGTATATAGTCAGGTTTACCAATGTAGTTCTAGGCAGAAGCATTCAACACAACAACTTACTTAATCAATCAAGGCCTTTCAATTCCATTAGAGCACAGAATACTCGAAGACGTATGGAGCAAAAAAGAGGTAAAACTATCACATCTAAGAGTTTTTGGTTTTGTAACTTATGTGCATATTAGTGATCAAGGCAGGAATAAGCTTGATCCTAAATCCAAAAATTGCACCTTTATTGGCTATGCAAGGATGAGTTTGGCTACTGCCTTTGGGATGACAAAAACAAGAAGGTGACCTGCAGTAGAGATGTGATTTTTAATAAACAAGTGACGTACAAAGACATATATAAAAAGGACACTAGCAACTCGAAACAGAGTGAGTCAATATTTGCAGATGATGTCCCCGTAGTCCTGTGATGAAACCAATTACAACAAGTCCTCAACTAGAGGAACTCGTTCAACAAAGCAGTGTACAACAATCTGACACACCACGACCTCTTATTCCAGCTCCTATATTAAGAAGGTCTTCTAGGCCTCATGTGCCTAACAGGAGATATATGAACTATTTATTGTTGACTGATAAAGGGAAGCCTAAATGCTATGATGAAGCCTTTCACACTGAAGATTCTAACAAGTGGGAGCTTGCTATGAAAGATGAAATGAAGTCTTTGATCTTTAACTAGACATAGGAACTAGTTGAGCTATCTATTGGGAAGAAGGCACTTCACAACAAATGGGTGTATCGAGTGAAAGAGGAGTATGATGGTTTCAAGAGAAACAAATCCCGACTAGTTATTAAAGGATTCCAACGGAAGGAAGGAGTTGACTACACCAAAAATTTTTCTCCCGTTGTAAAGCTCAATACTATTAGATCAGTGTTGAGTATTGTTTTCATTAAAGTTTTTTATCTTAAGTAGTTAGATGTGAAAAATGCATTTCTTCATGGAGAGTTGGATGAAGAGATACACATGTATCAGCCAGAAGGTTTCTCAGAAAGACGGAAGGAAAACATGGTGTGCAGACTTAAGAAGAGTTTTTATAGCCTGAAACCAGCTCTAAGACTGTGGTATAAAAAGTTTGACGGCTTTATGTATAAGGAAGGCTTCCAGAAGTGAAATGCCGACCACTGTTGCTACGTCAAAAGATATAGGTCCTGCTATATCATTTTACTACCTTATGTTGATGATATATTAGTAGCAGGTTCAGATATGGGCGATATCAGAAGATTGAAACAACAATTGTCAAAGGAGCTTTACATGAAGGACTTGGGTCTAACAAAAAGAATTCTTGGAATGCAAATCACAAGAGATAAGCATAGAGGGACTTTGCAATTATCTTAGTCAGAGTACATCAATTGTGTTTTGCAAAGAATCAATATGGTCAATGCTAAGCTAGTTAGCACACCCTTGGCAAGTCATTTTTGCTTATCCAAGGATCAGTCCCCTTAGATGGAGGAAGAGAGAGATTTAATGGCTAAGGTCCCTTACGCCATAGTCTGTACAAAACCAGACATTAGCCATGCAGTGGGAGTTGTTAGCAGGTTTATGTCAAATCCAAGAAAAATTCACTAGGAAGTAGTTAAGTGGATTTTGAGGTATCTACAAGGCACCACAGAAAAGTGTTTATACTTTGATGAGGAAGAGCTGAAAGTGCAAGGCTATGTAGATACAGACTTTGGAAGAAAATATAATCACTGAAGAACCACCACCCGATATATATTCACTATTGGAACTACAACTGTTAGTTGGATGTCATAGATATAGAAAATTGTCACTCTATCCACTACAGACTCTAAATACGTTGTAGTGACTGCTAAAGAGATGATATAGCTTTAAGGTTTGTTAAATAATTTAGGATTCAAACAGGAGAAGAATGTTTTACATATTGATAGTTAAAGTGCGATACACTTAGCAAAGAATTCAGCCTTTCATTCTAGCACCAAGCATATTGGACTTCATTATCACTTCATCAGATCTCTGTTGGAAGATGACATGTTAATACTGGAGAAAATCCAAGGAAGGAAGAATCCAACGGATATGTTGATAAAGGCAGTGACTATTGACAAACTGAAGTTGTGTCCAACTTCAGTTGGTCTGTAAAGACCAAAAAAGCTATTGTAGAGGTGTGAAGACAGATTGAAATCAATCTTCAAGTGAGAGATTGTTGGTCAAGGAAGTAGCTAAAAAGGCTTCCTAACTTTGTCAAAGTTAGGCAGTAGCTAATGACTACCTAACCGTAACGATTCAGCATACTAGAGGCCTATATAAGGCCTCCTTCATTTAATAGAATTGTATACAAAATATCAAATCTTAGAGAGAAAAGCTTTAGTAAGAGAAAATTGAGAGTAATTTTCTTGAGTTGTGAGTATTGTATGATTTCTTCCTTCAGTAAAAGATCTATAGCAGGTTTGGAGACATAGGCAAATTTGTCTGAATTTCGTTATTAAATTTTGTTTGTGTTATTTTGCATTACTACAAATCTGGTTTATAGGAAATTTGTATAATTTTCTTAACATTGATTCCTTACTTTAATAAAAGGTGTAAAAATCACTTAATTCTAGAAGATCAAGTGAGATTTAATTTGAATAGTTATGTTACCCGCAGCCATATGATGCTAAAACAAGAAGTTTTTTAGTAGCTGGTGCTTAGGATGAAGAAACACTTGCAAAGTTTTCTATATGTATTTTTCCTTCAGGTATTTTAACCACTTACTTTGATTTTTCATTATTGTAGACATGAATTTGATAAAGCTCATATATATATATATAAGTCAAAAAGAATCGCTTCACTTGTAAAGAAGAGAAAAAGGGTTGTTCTTACTCATCAAGTGGTCACCCCTATATAGTCAGTTAGATGATAATGCACCTTTGATTGAAGCACTAGGGGGACACGTCAAACAATTCCAAGGCCTATAATGTTCTAACCCTTATTTTGAAAGTCTATAACGGATGATGTCTCCTACCCCAGTTGTAAAATTTGTAGATCTTCCATAGATTTGTTGTCTATGAGATCATAATTTCCCAACAAAAGGACAGGAGAGACTGTTCGATCATTAATTAAGCATAATATGGTGGGTGTAGGTCTATGCTAGTCATTAATATCCCAATCCTGCTTATTTTCTTAGGAATTAATAAATGAAATTTTTGTAGACCTTAAGTTCATTTGTTGCATACATCAAGAGGGCAACGATTAAGCTTTAGTGATTAACTTGGACATAATGTTAGCATGCCACGGACAATGACATGTTGACCCTTATTTTGGGAAGTTAAATGCCACGAACATGATGTTGAAGGAAGTTTTAATAGTTTAAGTGACTACAGATTATAGGCTTAAGGTATAATGAATTTCTATATACAATAAGATGATTGAGTCTTTATATTACGATAGATGGAGGATTCCTTCATAGAGGGCTTAAATGCATTTCACAAAATATTGACATTCTATTGCACACACTTGGACTTCTGATAGAGTTGCTAAGGACCAATTGATAGATGATAAGAGTTTGTAACCTTATTCCAAGATAGTTGTCAATGTCAGCCTAAGGTTTCCCGAGTTGATAAAGAGGATTAGTCCAAAACTTTACGTTCTCCACATGTTAGTTTATGGGTGCATGTGTTGATCCCCAGATGTTCACTTTTTACCCTATCTCTATACTAACGAATAATTATATAAAGTTCACAAAAATAATTTCATAACAAACATAATAACAACAAAAGAGAGTACAAAAAGAGAGATAAAATTGATTATAATGGTTGGATCAAATAACCCTTTGCCTATGTAATTCCCTAAGCTCCATATAGGAATTCATTATCTTTTTCCTTCAACGAGTGAGGAGGTTCTTTGCTACAAGTGAATAAGAAACCTTATAAACATTTTACTTTGTGATGAGTGAAGAGTAAACATTTATAAATCTTGTTCAAGGTTAGGAAGAACAATCATAATGTGTATGGTACAAGATTTCTTAGTTGCTACCCTAGTGTAACCATATACAACTAACAAACTCCCTTTTTTGCTCATATTAACGAACTAAGGTTTTATATGGTCTATGTAATGTAGATATGTACTTAAATATACTATCTAACCTTTTTAAGGTTTTTAAAAACTCTCTATTGTGACAACGATTCTTCCTATAACTCATACAATGTCTATTTATACTCAAAACAATCCAAAAATGAACTAAGGTTCTATATGGTCTATATAATGCATATATGTGCTTAAATATACTCTCTAACCTCTCAAGATTCTTTGAAACTCTCTAATATGAAAATGATTCTTCTTAAAACTCACATATTATCTACTTATACTCAAAACAATCCAAAATAGTTATCAGAATAAAAAAAACCAGTTATTGTAATGGCTAGTTCAAAATGCACTAGTCTACAACTCAACTATATCAGTCAACTAAAATGTCACACTACTCAATCAATATGGTTTGATAAGCTATTAGTATAAAATTTAACTTGCTAGGACCCTAATTAACCAAGTGTATGTTAACTATGCCTAAAACTCCTTAAAAACCATATTGGTAGCCCAAATCACGATATTGGTTAACCAAACTTCCTAAAACAAGTTTTTCAAAACTTCTCAAGTTCTTTAAAAAATAAAGACACTCATTTGAACAAAAATCAATATAAAACCATTTCAAAAGTTCCCTATTTTTTAATGTATTAATAGGTTTTTCTTTAAAAACTTCCCAAATTTCATCTTGATTATCATAAACTATATATAATATGCTTTAAATATAAATCATCATGCAATAATCGAGCTATCAATTCATTTAAATAACCAAGATAAGGTTACAAGAAAGATTAAAATGATTTGTAGAATCCTTTTATTTTGAAAAAGTAACTTTCTTATATATATATATAACAAAATTGAACAATTACACTAGGATCACACTAAGTGAGTATATACCCTTTTCCAAACACTCAATAACTAATCACCTCTTACTATAGATTAGTTAACAAAAACACAAGACAAGAGATGAAAGTTTAAAGATTTTGAATTTAGTCATGAATTGTTAAATTCTCCACGATGCAACTAGGTTGCTATTGTATTTCCTTACAAATTGAATGATTATAAATTGCTCTTTTATGTAGACTACGATTGAAGCTAACATAACCCTTACATCACTTTCTTTGCTGTTCAATCTTCTAATTTTCCTTTCTTTCCATATTTCTTAGAAGAAAGTAGCCATAGCCACTAAATAGGCATTGTATCATCCTTGGAGACTTGTTTTACTTGTAGTCATTGAATAATGATAGATGAGTTGAAAACATTGATGTTCCATTAACATAATTCTATAATATTCTTTAGAATTTCATATGAAATTCTATACTAAAAGAAAAGGAGACCTTTGGTTCCATCCTTTAGCTTGCATAAGACATATGTTTTTGGTAGAGATAATTATCCAAGTCTATCCATTATGTTGATTTTATTTAGCATTACCAGCTAAAGCAAAAAATTTGCACTCAACTTTAGGCATCTATTCCATAACACTTGACTCCATCCCTCTTTGTTACCTATTCTTAAATCAATTCCTTAGTTTTTCAATAATTTAAATCAACCATAGATATAATGTGCCAATATTATGATTTGTTAAATCTTGATGTGCTTGATTCCTCTGTTTTTTGTTCTTCAGGTGAATTTCTATAAAGCTATCTTAAATTGCCAATATTAAACTAAAGGAGATTCTAATTGATGTTTTGATAATAACAAAGTATTAGTACTACTATTTGATTTAATGTTTTGATGATAAGGAACATGAGAATAACATATTATCATAATGATGCATTAAGGAAGAAAAGAAAAAGTTTGCAATCTTCAATATTGAGACTATGTCAACAATAGAAGAAGATCAAGATATTTCAAGGTCTTTTTATATTGTGTTTTACTTATTGTAATCTTACCTTGGTTATTTTAATAGTTTAAAAGGCCTACCAGGTATAACCGTTCCATTAACTTAATTACATGAGTCATTGATTCATTAAGAGGCATTGAAGCTCCTTGTTTTAATATAAAAGCTTCTTGATCTATCAAACATGATTTAAGGAAAATTTTAGGAAGTGTTTAAATCATAATTGCATTAAAAAATTGAATTTTAGCATCTAAAGTTATTACAATCAGGTTTTTGGGGTGATAGGTCAACTTATATATATTAGTGGTCCCCCAATAAAAGTTAAAGTTGTTAAATATTATGTACCGAGAGTTAGATATAACATTGGATGATGTTGTGGTTAACTAATATGTCATATTGATCGACCAATATGCCTATTGATTGACCATGATCTCAACAGCTAGAGAATCTAGTTCTTTTAATGCATATCGATTGACTAATATGCCTATTAGTCGACCAATGTCCTAATGATTAATGAATCTGATGCCTTCAATGTTATATTTGTCGATCAGTAAAATGTCAATAGCCATTGTAAAGGCTAGTTATTAGCTTTAATGGCTAGTAAGGGTCCCAAAGCAATATAAATATATGTTTTCTTATTGGTTTTAGCAATAGGAAGCATTTGAGTGCCTTTTACACATATTTCTAGGTATTTCTTAATTATTTGAGTATTTATTGACTTATTTTGAGTGAGTGACTATTTTTTGATATTCTTGAAGTGATAAACTTGAG